>BPLR01012278.1:0-87620 GCA_021605095.1 Caerostris extrusa | reverse complement strand
GGCCTATCACCAATCACGATGGAACGACTCATGGTGTAGTCCATATTCTATCTGTAATTATTTCGACGAGTGAAGGTAGCACAGACAATTGCCAATTTCATGAGTTTCATTATACGTGTGACACTAAATATCTGGGTATCAGATTTGAATGACAGGTTGGTCTCATTAGTACAAAAATACTAATTGCAGATAATATAACTACCCACAACACTGCTCATCTGCTGTCAAATTTAAGTGATGGGTTTTTATTATGTACTTGTCAAAGAATATACATTGCCTTCCCTGGAAATGAAATGCCAAAACTCTTCCCGTGAGAACAACACAAACAGATGATAAGAGCAGGACATTGCTTCCCAGTATTACTTTTAGAGGGGGATCTGTATTTACGTATCATACTGGAGAAAATTTGAAAATATTCATTAGTAGGACTACTTATTGATGCGAAACGCTTATTACATGCCGCAATCACTTTAGAGTCTTCTCGTAACTGAAACCAGTGACTGCAACGGACGCCGTTTGTTGAATGGTTGTATTTATTTATTAGAAATAAGTGTTTAGTTTATATTAGCACCTGAGTCGCATCTCAGTAGTAACGAATGTAGCTGGCGTAGATTTGGTTTGGTTTGTCGCTCAACGCCATTTTCTGCACAGTTTACTCTCATTGGTAGACTATGTCAGAAATATAAAGAATTCGAGATATATAGAAAAATCGCTACAATTAAAAAGAATTAATTCAATCACTATGAAATTTTGAATGCATTTTTGAAAATTAAGTGTACCTAAATATTATTTTTTTAATGTTTATTATTTAGTATTTTGTTATTAAGTTATATTTACCATTATCTTTTAACTCGATTAATAAAGGGAATCGATTTTCCTCATAAGGGGAGAAAAAAACGACCCTTGCAACACAAAAATTGCTTCAGTTTTTTTTTTTTTTTTTTTGTTTAGTTTAAGTGTGTAATCAACATACACAGGGAATTTGTTATTAATAATAATAATCCTGCTTAGAAAATTTGTGCACTGTTTTAGTATTCTGTTAATTTTTCTAACATCAAGAATTATTTCAAACATTGCATAAAAATGTATATTGTTTCTCATAAATATTACAATATCATACACTAGATGACGCCGCCACTGTTAATAAATAGTTTATGTCATAACATGTCATTAAATGAAAAATTTTTTTCTCCTTCCCACAAACATATTTATGAACGATTTGCTTAAAAAATTTCGTTATTATTACATTCCAACGCTTTCATATAAAATTATTTTACAAAATATAATAATATATATGACAATTTTTTAGAAAAACAATAATAATTATATATATATTTTTAACCTCATATACATTATAAAGAACTATTTCTTTAAACTTTAACATTTATGTTGTTTTTATTATGGTAATGCAAAAAAATGTAGATGAATGCATTAAATTTTATTAAGATAATGAAAAATTTTTTGAAAATTTTTAATGTTTTTTTAAAAATTTTTTTTTTTTTTTAACGTATTTAAAAACATTTTTAATATATGTGAAAAAATGGATGAATACTTTTTGCATCGAAGTTTTGTTTTCATAAAAACGATATTATTTATTGTGTTGCTACTTTAATTTTAAATTTATTATAAAAATATTATTATTATTTCGCAAAATATGTACAAGTTTATCTAGTATAAATAAAAAAAAATTAGAGCTGTGTCGTTCTTGTAATTGCTTACAATATATATAATTAATTCATCAATCTTCTTTTAAAATATACAGTTTCTCTTTAGTACTTACTAATATTTTATACATGACAGATGCAAAAGGTTGTAGTCGGAGAACTATATCTTTTTGATCCTATTTTACATTTTAATGATCAACATTTTTTTAATGTCACTGCTCGTGTGTTAATTTAAACTGTCACTAAATGTACTTTTAATAATAGGAAAATAAGATTTAAGAAATGACAGCTATTAAAATGAAAATAAAATAAAAATTATTCTTTCTTTTTCTTTTTTTTCTCCTAATTTTTACAATTTCTTTTTTTCTTTTCTCTATTCTAATCAACCTATTTTCTTCGGTATTGCTGTGTAAATTTGGTTTGCAATCTGTCACTAGTATTCTTTTTTTTTTTTTATAGGTTAAAGTTAAATTGAAATTCCTTTACATAATTTAAAGCATTTATTTTTTTTCAGAGGGATTGGCCAAAGAATAATTTATCATTAATGAATGTCGTCGAAAAAAATGTATTGATTTCTTTTCTTTTTTTTTTTTTTTTTTATATGTTTGAAATTAGAGATTACAAAATAATTACCTAGAGAAATAGAATAAAAATAAGGGGGAATTCCATGAATATAAAATAAGATGGAATTAAATGTAAGAAAAGTAATTAAATTTCAGCTTGCTTAATTTATGATTGAAATTTGAACTAATTAATTATTAATATAGTTTTAACAAATATTATTGGTACAAAAAGAATTCGATTTCTTATTCTTTAAAAAAAAATTAGTTTTTTCTGTTGGCAACACGCGTGACAGTCACATACGAGTTTTCTGAGTTCTTTTCAATGCCACACGCAAACACAGGACAGTTATATCTAAAACATCTACATTCAAGAAACTTTTTTAGATGTGGAACGCGACGTCTTTAATGTAAAAATTAAATAAATAAAATAAGATATTTATTTCTAGTTAATGAATATTGTAACACTCATCTAATTTCGTCACTCCTAACGCCATCTATCGGAGTTACAGATAGATAGAAAAACATAGATTCTTGTACGCGAAGACGTAATATGCCCTATAACTCATCTAAGAGAATGTTATATTTTTTTTTTGTAATTGTTTTGTCTCATGACTTTTATGCACTATTTCGTACAATTAAATAACAAAATGACAGTGATGATTAGTAATTTAAGTCGCGTTGCATAGCAATATCGCATTTAAATTATATAACAAATAATTGAATTTTAATGTTTATATATATTATTGAATATTTATGCTTTCTGATTCTAAAGTTCGAATTAATCAAGGTTATCAAACAATGATACAAAATCCGCTAATGTTAATTAGAATAGATATAATGAATATAAATGATAGATTTAATCAATGCTAATGAACGGAAAAAATATAATGAACGGAAAAAATTTTTAATCGATGCTAATGAACGGAAAAATATCCGTATTCCTTAATGTGAATATATATCTGAATATTTATACTTTCACTTTATAGTTATTATCAAACAATGAACAAAACCAAGCTTTTATTGAATTTAATCACATAAATAAAAATAAATCTAATAAAACAAATAATTGAATTTCCTTAACTTGAATTCTAATCACATATAAATAATAAAACAAATAATTGAATTTTTAATGTTTATATATATATCTGAATATTTATACTTTCAATTTTATAGTTCAACTTAATCAAGGTTATCAAACAATGATACAAAACCGCTTATGTTAACTAGAATAGGAATATAAATGATAAAATCAAATATAAAAAAATAAGAACCGTATTCCTAATGATGAACAATTATTAAATCATTCAATTTTATTAACAAATTTGATTAACACAATACCGCTGCTAAATGAACGGAAAAATATCCGTATTCCTTAACTTTTATAGAAACAATAAATAAATCATTAATTGAATTTTAATGTTTATATATTAATATTTATACTTTCATTTTATTTTCGGACTTAATGTTTATCAAACAATGATACCAAACCGCTTCCAAAACTTTTCAATAATATAATCAATGCTAATGAACGGAAAATATCCATTTTATTTAATGAATTAAATTATTTTAACTTGAATTTAATCACATTAATAAAAATAAATTATAAAACCAATAATTAAATTTTTAATGCTATAAATCTAGGACGATATTTATACTTTAAATATTATATTTCAACTTAATAATCTTTTCAAACAATCGACTGATACCGCTAAATGTTAAATGTCAGAATAGATAAATCAATGCTAATGAATGGAAAAAATATCCGTATTCCTTAGTGTGAATTCGTTAACTTGAATTTAATCAATAAATAAAAATAAATCTAATAAAAAAATAATTGAAGTACTTGAATGTTTATAAATACAGGAATATTTATATATTAGATGTCATAATTCCACTTAATCAACGTTATCATTTTGATTTAAAACTAGCATGTTAATTTTACTAGATATAATCAATGTAATGAACGAAAAAAACATTTATCTAATGTATCTGTAAAATTTTGAATTTAATGATTAAATAAAAAGAATCACTAAAAAAAATAATTGAATTATCCTATATATCTTGAATAATTTATACTTTCAAAGACTTATCACGTTAACTTAATAATTTAAGAACTAAATACCGCTAATGTTAAAGAATAGATATAATCAATGCTTTTGAACGGAAAAATATCCGTTTTCCTTAATGTGAATCTCAGTTTTGTTATGTAACTTGAATTTAATTACATAAATAAAAATAAAGAATTAAAAAAATTTTTTTAAATGTTATATTATATTAAATATTTATACTTTCTTTTATAGTTCGCCTCACACTCTCCCTTATAAATCTTGATACAAAACCGCTAATGTTAACTAGATTAGATATAATGAATATAAATGATAGAAATCATGTAATCAATGCTTGAACGGAAAAAATATCCGTTTGAACTTAGTGTGAATGACACTGATGTCAATAACTTTTTTTTAAACACATAAATAAAAATAAATTTAATAAAAACAAATTTGAATTTTTAATTTATATATTATATATCTAATATTTATACTTTCAATTTTAGATAACTTAAAAATGAATCAAACATTATTTATAAAGGCTAATTTCTAGAATAGGTGAAAAAAATAAAAAAATTGAACAATTATTATTTTCAATTTATTAACAAATTTGATTACTTGTTTTGAACGGAAAAATATCCGTATTCCTTAACTATTATAGAAATTAATAAATCGAAAATTATTATTATTATTAATTTTTTAATAAATTATTGCATTATTTATTATTGCCAGTTTTTAAAACTTATCAAAATAATAAAATAATAGAAAGCTTTTATTTACTGAATTAAATTATTTTCTGAATACTACACTTGCATTTATTATATATCCGTAACTAAATCACTGCTATAAATCTAGGACGATACTTAAAATTCGGTTTCAAATAGCCTGACTGTCCAAACCGACTGATATAAATCTAGTTCCCCTCAGCAGAAAGAGATATGGCATGCTTCATCGCTACCCCCTCCTTACGCTGAGCGTATCACTAATGTCAAAAAACCAGGGGAGAATTACCTATTTCTTTTACCACCTCTATAAGAAAATCGATTGAAGTCCATGAATTTTGAAAAAGACAAAAATCCCAGTTATTATATTAATGTCAAATTCCACTTCGCGTACGTTTATCATTTGAAGTATAAAAGTCATGGATACCTTTTACCGTATATTGTATGAATGATAATCCAACCTTTTCGCCCGGTGAAAATTTAGATAATGATTAAATATAAAACTAACTACAAAATCGTTTTCCTAAATTTATTGGAATAATTTATCCACTTATCACGTTAGATGTCCATAATTTAAGAACTAAATCATGGTGCAAATTTTTTATGGCACGAACAGACCTCTTTGATGAATGTAGCTGCCTCATAAATGCTCGATGGGGATTCATGTCGGGCGATCTAATCGTCAAAGAATTAAAAATTCAAGTTGAAATGTCCAGAATGTTCTTCAAACCTTCTATCGCGAACAGTCTCCCTATATATATGGCGCAAATTGTCATCGTTTATAAAATACTCCCACCTCGTTCAAATGGGTTTTTTTGAACTTGTAGTGGATGACACTGGCTGTCAATACAGTGATTCCAAACATGAACATAATTAAATTTCCAGTCATTAATTTTTTAGGTCCAGTTAGACCAGAGGACCAAGTCCATAGATGGCGCCTGAAAACTTTAAAAAAATGAATGAAAATTATTTATAAAGGACAGTTTGGGTCCATGGAAAAAAAAGTGAAATTGACTTTACATTTTTTTTTTTATTACTTGTTTTGGGGCATTTCATTATTCTTACCAACTGAAATCGTGACTCATCGGACCAGGCCACGGTTTTCATTTCTAGAAAATATTATTTGCTCCGTGCCAAGTCGCTAATAAATTCGTTACTGTCAGAAATTCACTTTATTGCCAGTCTTTATCTTAATAGCCCAAGAAAGCCAAGCATTACTGCTTCTATTTAGATTTTATTCCCTTGTACGTCCCACATATTTCTGCGGTTATTTGACGCAGTGTTAACGTTATTTTGCATACTTAAATGGGCCTAAACTTTGCAGACGTCGACGGTCTCGGTCGTTAAATGCAGGCGGTCGACCACTGCGCTGTCCATGGTGGGATGTTATGCCTGAAATTTCCTACATCGGCACACTCTTGACACAGTGGATCTGGGAATGTTGAATTCCTTAATGATTTCCGAAATGGCATGAATCCATGCGTCTTGCTCAACAAATTCCGCGTTCAAAGTCTGTCAATTCCCGTCGTGCGGTTATCATCACGTCAAAACCTCTTCACATGAATAACTTGAACAGAAATGAAAGCATCGATAAAGCACTGCGCATTTATACCTGATATCTGCGCGATGCTACTGCCATCTGAAAATTTGCATATTGCTAATCCCATGACTTTTGTCACTTCAGTGTATAATATAATTAGAAATATCATCTAATCATCGATAATATTAATTTAAAGCGTTGATATCCACCAATGAAATCGAGAATCAAAAATTCTGTCAACAAATCAGAGAATTAGTTGCATTTCTAATTTAAAGCATCGATATCTACCAATCCAATCGATGAATCAACCATTTTTGTAAACAAATCAGATAATTAGCTGCATTTTTAATGTAAAACATCGATATCAGCCAATCCAATCGACGAATTAAAAAAATTCTGTCAACAAATCAGAGAATTAGCTGCATTTCTAATTTAAAGCATCGATATCCACTAATCCAATCGATGAATCAACCAATTATGTCCACAAATCAGATAATTAACTGCATTTCTAATTTAAAGCATCGATATCCACCAATCGAATCAAAAGAGAGATTTTAAATTCACTTGTACTTGATTCCAAATCCCTATTTTTCAACTCTGAGCAGAAAATCCCTTATTTTTCTTCCTCACGTTCCCTGTTATTTTATTACATCCCTCAGGATTCAAAAATGCAGATGCCGTAAGTGCGTGGCAGCAATCCCTCGTCATCCATTCCGTTTCGCCAGCAGCTACGAGAAGCTGTAGCGAGCAATTTCCTCTGAAAACTATGCACAACCTCTGAATGGGTTTTACCGCCCCTTTCTGGAATAGATAAAAGATTCTTTTAAATTTTTCTTCTCTGCAAGGCGTAAAATTCAGGCAACACATTCTATTTCTAACATTTTATTTCAGGAGAATTTTATACTTGTAGAGAAATTTTAATTTAAACGAGATATAGTAGATTCCCATTTCTTCTTTTTTTTAAAAATTATGTTTAATAATTAATTAATTTGTGCTTAATAAATTTGTATTTAACTGTAAAATTTTTATAAAAATTATTTTGTGCCCTTTTTTTTTATTCGTATAAAATTCTTTTAATGGTGATTTTTCCGGGTTTTCTCTGATACGAGACGACGCTGTGAAAATATCTTTAAAAGTCCACCCTTCGTTACCCGTCAGTGGAGTGTTTATGGCCTAGATCAGAGAGTTTGCAAATCTTTGATGCGAGAACCCAATATTTTAAAAATTTATTTAATAATTTATTTAAATATAATTTTATTATTGTTCTTTTGTGTATTGTTATTTTTACATGGATTTATTTTTCAAATATTTATAACAAATGATAATTTTCATTTTGGTATGTCAATAAATAATTAGTTTGCTTGTTATTAATGAATAATGTAATATTATTAATAAATACGTTTGAATTATTCAAAGACAAACAGATTTAATTTTGTATTGTCTAATATCGACTGGATTATTTTTATATAGATTTCATGCCATTCAATTTTGCCAATATAAAATGGATTAATTTGCGTGTGTGTGTGTAAAATTTGGTTTCTGATTAATTTTTTTATCTAAAAAGATAATAATAGCCATGCCAGCCCTGCAACTTGTTGTGAACCTATTTTTCTTATAATATATTTACCAAGGAAAGAATTATTTAAAATTCCTTTGTATTTATTATAATAAAAATGAATAAAATATTCGTTTAACATTGGATGATATTGACGATTTATTATCGAAAATGAAATGACAAAAATTGTGTATATTGCTTAATAATACTTTTATGTTTAAATACAAGTCATCGTGTGAACGTTGATACACAATGTTGTCATGGTTACTGTATGAAAACACGTATTGATTACCGATAATAATAAATTACTGAGGCCAATAACAATTTAATCCGTGGCAGGGCAACTGAGCACATGAGTCAGCCTTACCATTTAACGTCATTTTCGTTTCGTTAACATGAGCATTTTCAAATGTAGACACATTTACAAACTGATTACGTCTAAAAACCACATGAATTATAAGCATGTTAACTATCCTTAAATTACACCATTTGTCATTCCAGCACGCATTAATCCCTTTCCACTTGACAATTTCTGCAAACTTGTTGGCACTATTTATCCCCTATTCAGTCCGTACGTAAGCGGTCAGCCCTTCCAAAATTCCCCTAATGACCTCCAACTATGCGGGGCGTGCTTCAGACAAAAGGCCGCAGACAGGCAGGGGCGCCCGCGGAATCCCGGCAACAGGTCTTCGACACATGGCTTTTATGGGCGCAGACGGACCGCCCGACTTGTCGCCGCAGCCCTGCCATTAGGGCGTAATAGATGGTTTCATCCAATGGAGCGTTCACAGCTTTATGGCTCCATTTCTTTAAACGTGATTGTGGTTAATCAAAACTTCGCTTTTCATTCAAGTCCTCGACCTCGAATTGTTTTTGTGTAAACACAACCTGTTTACTTCCTTCCATTGACCTTTTATGATATTAGCAAATTAAAACATTATTAGACATTTATGCTTAAAATCATCATTGTATGAATAAATTTTTTCTTAAAAAGATTAAGCAGTGTAGAATTTGTAATAGTTTTTTTTTAAAAAATGATCAAGTCAATGATTTAAAATTGCAACTTTGGACGTGAAAGGACTTTTTACAGCGATATTTTTTAACTTATTATTTTTCATACCTAATTCTTAAATGAAGTTGTTTGCAATTATTTTTTTTCCTGAAAATAAGTTGTCTTGCAACACCATATTGCGCCTCATGCTCTCATGTCGGCAGATTTTTCTAACCTATCATTCGATGGACTGGTTTGGGGTACTTATGTGATAATAATATTATCAATGGTGAAAAATAATAAATTAATAAAGAAAGTTAAAGGCGTAAAGAATTTTATATTTGGCATATTTTACAACACCCGACCACCAGTCTAAGTTTTTGTGGTTAGAAATTGCTCCCTGAATTGAGATTATATCTGTCTTCATTTAACCTTATTTAAAAAACACAGAAACTTGTAACAAGCTAAAATAAAACATAGAAATTCTTATAACCACGTTTAAAAAACTTTGTTATCAATTTGAATAGTTGTTATGAGATTTCATCTTAAGTTTTTTTGGTTAGAAATTGTTCAAAAGATATTTGTTTTTTTAAAAAATTGAAAATATTTATTTTTTAGGCCGGTATAAATTGTAAATTGTAAAACAAAAATAATTAATGCTTATAAAATATGCATCCTTTATATTATTTATATAAAACATCGATTTGAATCAGTTTGTTTATAATACATAAATTTGAATCAGTTTGCTTATAATACATCAATTTAAATCAGTTTGCTTATAATACATCAATTTGAATCAGTTTGCTTATAATACATCAATTTCAATCAGTTTGTTTATAATACATCAATTTCAACAGTTTGTTTATAATACATCAATTTTTTTTGTTTATAATACATCAATTTGAATCAGTTTGTTTATAAAACATGAATTTAAATCAATTTAAAGTCAGATTGTTTATAATACATCAATTTTAATCAGTAAGCCCTTTTATTAGAAATAGAAAAGTATTCGTGTTTTTTTTTTGCTTTTATTAATGTATTTAAATCAATAACCACCGTCTTATTGATTTAAATATATTTATAATACGTAAAAGTGGAAAAGTATAAAATACGATATCTGATGTTAATTTGATGGATATATCTCGTAAAAAATAAAATCAAAAACTGTTCTTCATTCTGTTGTTGAAAATGAAGGATGAGTTGATATCACGAGACATAACGTTACATAAAGTAGTTTCGTGACAAATTTTTTACCTAATAACCTCTAGTAAAATGTATTTCTCGTTACAAAAAGTATGACGAAATAAAATCTACTAATCTACTAAATTTATACTTATTGTAAAAAATGATCTTTTACTGGATCACCTAAAAATAATGTCAAGATTATAAAATGTATGTGAATAAATGTAAAATGTATGTATCAATGTAAAAATGTAAAAATTGATCTAAATCTGAATATGGTTTTGGATTATACTTTTATACCTTTTTTATACTTTTTATACTTCCTTTTATACTTTTTAAATATAAAAAGAGATGTACCTAAATGCAATTTTGAATTTTTATATCTCGGACAATTGTAACTATTGTAAGATGACCGTTTTTCATAATTTATAAATGTTTTAGTATTAGTTTACTGAAATTCAATTAAATTAAATTTAGATTTTTCCATTGATGTGAATATAAAAATATATATTTATGTTATAAAACAGATTATTGAAATTTATCAAAGCAAATATAAAATTATTAAGAAAGGATCCCTAAATCATAACTAAAATAATTCATCTCTTTAATTTTTTTAAGCTACATAAATTGAAATATTTTTAGAAAAGCATTATTTTATTAAAAACTAATCTTCGTAAATCATGAAAAACTCTTTGTATCTATAAATTTGTATTTTAGTTGTTTTTCTGGCTGTCCCTTTTTTTAAGTTCATTTTTTCTTTATAAACTATCATAGCCCATTTAAAAACATCTCAATTTTGATTTAGAAAACATCGAGCTAAATTTATGGTGAAACACTTAAGTGAATATTATTAAAATTTATACAAAGAACGGCAAAATGATGAAGGATTGTAAAAAGAATTTGTAGTGAATAAAATAAATATCTCTTGTAATACCATTAGCAACCCAAACATGGTATCTGAAAAGTATTCCAGTAAAAACCAGGAGAGAGAAAAACTCGTCAAATCGAATGGCCACCTTGGCATTTTGCCAAACGAGAGTTAAAAAGGGCTCAGTTGAGATGATTTTCAGTGGCCAGAGAAACATCAATTTCATGTATTCGTTGTAAAGTTTTTATTATTTAGAGGAACCATAACTAAAAATACTTAAATTTTATCTTTTTTTCTTCTTTTTGAATTGACATACTCTTTCCTTCCCAAGTTTTAAACAATTTGTTTACAAAATTGTATACAATTTTTTATAACTTCATTCCAAATATTAATAATTCTCTTTTGAATGATCTAGGCCACTATAATGACATTTCCGATTTCAAAAATTGCAAAAGACATCGCGCTGTTCTGAATATTATTCATTAACGTTTCGATATCCTCCTTTACGAATTACCATGCAGTTTCTCCACTGAGTCGCAATTTCCCATCTTTAATTGTTTTTGTTTCTATCGTTTTTATTACTTTCACTTTTAAACTTTTAAATAAATAACTTATTAATTAATTTCCTTCATTACTCATTTATCGTTCCAATCTTACTCATTTTCTATCTAATCAATGAATTTAACGCTTAAGAAATTTCTCTCATTCACAAAGCAGGAGATAGAGCAGGGATGGCCAACCCGCGGCCCGTCTTGAAAATTTTTCTCGCAAAAGTGAGATTTATCACACTTTTACAAAATATATTCATTTTAAAATGGCGAAAGTAGGGAAAAACAATGCATTAAAAAAATACATTATGTGTGCATCCATATATTTAAAAATTAATTGTCGAAATTATGAGAAAAATTAACTTCGATTTTAAAATAATATTCTTGCGGAAACAAATATCGCACTAGTAAAATAAATTTTTTTTTAATGATTTCATTTTTTTTTTTTTCATTTATTTTTCAATTTTAGTGTTATATATTTCATTACAATGTGCGTTTAGTATCATTATTATTATATATTATCTATGTTTACATGAAAGAATAATAGTAAACACAATAATAATAACTCATTATGTTTCAATTTTTCACTCCAAAAAAATATCTATAGTGGGTATAAATTTAATACAGGGATATATAATTTTACATGTGGCCCGCGGAGTTAAGATGCATTTCAAAGTGGCTCGAAGATCATTTGGGTTGGTTTTTGATTGCTATGCAAAACCAAAGCTCTCCGTCAACCTGGCAAATCGTCGTCGTATAGAATGACTGCTAAAATAAACTTTACCAGTGTGTTTATTTTTCGCAGCTTTTCTTCTTAAATGAGCTTTTTTTAATTCTCAAATTATTAAGATAATAATTCTGTTGCTGTCAAGTCATACATGGGTTATTCTAGAGTAAGTGTTATTGTTCTCTAGTAATTAATTTAATTACTGATCTCCATTATGTTGTTCATGGCGGTGGCAAGGATGTTTGTTAGTGGTTCGGAATCCATGTTAAACTATAGATCAAGGTATAATTAGGCTAGAGCGTACCTAAAATGATCGTAGAGTAGCAAACCAAACCAAACTAATAGCTTCTTAGAATTCGAAAACAAAATGGAAAAGAATTTTAAATGTTATATAGACAATTTTCTTTGTTGTTGTTGTCCTTATGAAATACATAATGAAATGAAATAATTTTCTTAAAAGCATTATGTGTAGAATACGTTGAGTAATTCTACTGCTCATTCTGAAATCAGATAATTTGTTTTAATCAGATAATTACGAGTAGTTCAATCAGATAATTAGTTTTAACTGATAAACTGATAATTTTTATTAACACATCTTGAAATTTCTTATGAAAACAAGTATTTAATTTACTGAATGCATTAATTGTTAAAAAAATAATTAAATATAGGTATGCTGTGCCAAAAAATGTTTCTACGTATTTTTCCACATAACTTAATAATAAAATTCGTAGAAAACAAAATCGATCTAATCTAATGCACATCTTTCTTAATTAATGTTATTAGATTGGAAAAAATTTGCTTTTATTTTTTTTTTTTTTTGTTTCAACCTAAGAATATTATAATAAGTTAAAACAAAAGGCAATAACATAAAAAAGAAAAATAATAAAAAATACTGATGTGAAATTATAAATGGGAAACTTATGGTTTTATTATCTAATTAGAAAAGAGGAATATTCAAAGAGACAGTTTGGAGGCTCGCCAAAACTCGCCAGAAAACGAGAAATGAAAACTATAAATCATTCATCCGTTTTATACATGTCAGAACACGTTTTACATGTTAGCGTTTCTGAAGTATTTCAGTAGTTAAAACTAATAGTTCAAAAAAGAACTTTTGTTATGTCTGTTAAGAATTTACTGGAGAATGTTTAAAAAGAAAAGAAAAAAACTAATTAAAGATTTATGCAAAATTAAATGGAAAAAAAAAATAATAATAAATGGCTCAAAAAATAATTTGCCAGCGGTTATTTTAATATCTGTTATTTTGGTTTCATCTACATTTTAATGTTGTTTGTGTGGAATTGTTTATGGGAATTAATGCGTGGCAATAAAATTAAATTTATTTCTTAAAGATTCCAATATATAAATATAAATCTGAAAATGAAAAGTAATAATATTGATTTAATAAAAATGATAATTCCAATGATGTACGGTATATTCCATAAAACATTTAAATTATAATTTTTAATTAACTGAATAAAAAGAACAGTGTTTATTATTATTTTTTTTTGATTTAATCTAAATAATTTAATAATAATAAATAAATAAAAATAATAATAAATTAAATTTTTTTTATAATTTTCATATAAATAATTCAATTGCTATATATAAAATATAAATTTTTATAATAATAAATAAATTAATAATAATAAAAATATAAAATATAAATTTTTAATGTATAATTTTATATAAATAATTCAATTGCTGTAATTTTTAATAAATTTTTGTGATAATAAATATAAAATAAAAAATTTTTAAAATAATTTTTAAATATAAATATAAATTTTTAAAATAAAAATAAATTTTTCATCGTTAAATATAAATTTTTCAATTGTTATGCAATCAGTTTTGTAGTTCTTTCTTTTTTTATTAAATAATTTTTATAAATAAATATTTTCATTTATTAAAATTACTGTAAAAGTTATTTGTTAATTCAAAATAGTACAAAAATAATGTTTTGTTTAAAACAAAATAGTACAAAAATAATGTTGTTTGTTTTTTTGTGTTCTATAGTATTGTGTTTTGTAATTGATTGATAAATTTTATAATTTATTGCTATAATTTTATTAATAAATGCATTTTAAAAAAAATTACTACTAACAAAACGATGTATCTATGCCTATCTCCATAACAGTCAAATTACCACAATTATGACAATTCGATGGTTTTCAAAGGGATTTTGCGAAAATTTTGAAAACATTTTTTTGAACTTAACAATGTTATTAAACTTATATATGTTTTTAACTTAACTGTTTTATTAGATTCTGCGAATTTTATATATTGGAAACTTTCTTTATAGTAGGAAATAAATTTCCCCCAAGCCAGTGATGAGCAAACTTCTTTGGGAGCGGGCCAAAAAGCAAAAGAAAAACAATTTAGTGGATCAATATAATTTAATCTGAAACTTTAAAGTATTTCACAAAACTTTCAATATAAAATTTAATGTGATGAATGAAACTGCAATAACTATTTTTAAAAGTTCCTTAAATTCATGTTTGAACTGTGATAAATAAATTCTGAGAGGTGCAAAAGGCTCAATTATTAGTTTATTTCTAATAGTCCATCATAGAAAACCCTTGTTCACATATATATATATTTTTTCTTCTAATGCAGCTGGCAATTAGACCGTGATCTTCGCCATAAGGGCTGCACCGATGTTACTCACTTTGCATTGCCCAGGGGGAGCTCGTGTAACTTGATGGTAAGCCACGGACGCGGAGTAACAATGCCCCGCAACGCTCTACGATCCTATTAGGACCGGGACCTACGGTTTAAAAAGTGGGTTCGAACCACTACAACACCCATGGGCAAAGCCGGGATTTGTACCCGATATCTGTGGTACCGAACGCCAGAATCATATATAAGATTGTTCACATATATAAGATGAAGCAAACATAGCACTAATTTTCTGGCCATGAAATATTAAATTTGAGAAACTTGCTTTCGACAATGATTTGCAAAACTCTAATTTTGGAACATTGAGAAACAACTGCTCGAGAGGATTATTAGATAGTAGCTATATAATTATTCAAGCTTCAAATTTGGCCTCACTATATCACTCTTTACATTGAAAGACATAGTGAAAATATCCAATTATGTTTGAATGGCATTGAAATTTTAAAATCTGCATTCAAATTCAAAATGCAGTTTTTTCATGCCATCTTCATAGCTGTTATCGTTGTCTTCATTTACTGAGGGCATTGAATTTAATCTCGGGAAAGGAGACAAGTCGTTTTTAGCTTGCTACTCAGCAAACACCAAGTTTTAGTTTAAAAAAAAAAATTTGAAATATATTCAGATATTGTCGGTAATAGTTTTTGTCCTTGTATCTTGACATTTAAATTGTTCATATGACAAAGAAGTCTGAAAAACGTGCTGTATCTTCCAACATTTTACACTCCGCAGAACACTGTATCTCATGGAAGAATGACACAATGTCGTCTTTCAGTTGCCAAACTCACTCAAAAATACATCCTACTCTGAACCACCTTATTTTCATATAAAACAGCACATCGGAATATTTAGATTTCATGGACTGAAGGAAGTCTGAAATTGACTCTGTTGAATAGTATTTAAAAGCCTCAAACTTTGAGCTCAGGTATCATATAAAATACAGATTTACTCAGGACATCTTGATGCATAAGACAACTTAGAAAGACATTATTCTTTCCTGGATAGATTTGGTTAAAAAAAATCCGAGAAAGACAGATTTTTTTTTCCTGTCATATTTGATGCACCATCGGTCATAATATTACATATGTTTGCTATAATTACTGTCAAAGTTTAAAGCATTTCAGAGATTCACGAAAAATATCAAATCCCTTTGTAGCTTCCTTTAACGACGCATGCATGCCAGTTCCTTGGTAATTTCAAAGTTTTCATCAACACTCTTATAAATAACACTAGTTGAACAGTTTCATTTTATAGTGCTTTCACCCATTTGATAGAATTTAAAATGGCCAATCTTTAACTCTTAATTGTCAGACTTTTATCGATGGCTTCGATTCTAGAAGTCAGCTTTTTCGAGATAAGGTTACAGTATCAAAATCCTTTTCCTCGTATGGGCATAAAACATCACAAATTTGGAGTATGCATAGTTTAACGAACTCCTTATCACTGAGAGCTTTATTACTTTTATCAATATAGTATGATACAATGTAACTTGCTTGTGTAACCTCTTCCTGAATACTGTTTATTTTTTAATGCAATTTTGTTGACCTGATAATTCTTTATAAAGATTTTCAGCTTTTTGTTTTCTTTCATATTCGGCCATTGCTTTCGTAATTGGAATTCTTATGCTTGGATATGAAATGACGGGAAATATTATATTCTTTGAAGACTGCTACAGCTTCATTGCAGATGAGACACACTGGTTTATATCTTTACAAATGTAAAAAAATATCTTTCGTCCAATTTCTCATCCTATCCTCGTTCGTAAATTTTTATGCGCACTGGTTTATCCTTTACAAATGTAAAAAAATACTTCCCCTCATCTTTAAATGCACGATAGTCTGAATCAATTTTAGGTTTTGTTAGTAGATATTTTAGAGTCTGAAATATTTTACGAATATCCCCAATAACTCAATCAAGTACAGACAATACAATACTTATTAATCATTTCACAACCATTTACAATGACATTATTTGTTCACCATCTTTCTATTCAATGTAATATTAGAACTCGTGCCCCAGACAAGTATAAAAAGTCATTCATCTATTGTGACACCATCTGTTGTCCTTCATCAATATTTCTTATTAAAACTAGTAAAGAAAGTTTTCTTGCAATAAAATAAAAAAAGGAATACATTTATTAATTTAGGAAGATAATCAATAAATATCGCTTTTGATAAATTTCCAAGGGGTAATGTTAGTAATTTGTTAGTAATGTTAGCTTGTGCCACAACAAAAGGCACTGGGCGGGCGTGAAATGTGCAGTGTAAATGTCAATGAGATAACAGACCTCTTCTACATGAACTCGTTTTCCGCGCAGATCACGTGACATTCCTTTCTGCTTTGGTATGAATCTTTTACAATGTATTCTATAGTAATATAGATTGTATTATATATATTGTATATAATATTATGCACTGTATAGTAATATTATAGTAAATGTGTTATATAAATACAATATGTATTTTTATTTTGTGGCTGGCCTGATAGAATTTAAGGCGGGCCTGTAGTTTGCCCATCCCTAATCTAAGCAATAGTGCAATGCTTTTTGTGATTATTATTTCTGAGATTGCATAAAAGTCGCTTGTATATCTCGTGTTTTCGGGAATTATTTCCAATGGTAAGGCAATACAAAAAAAGAGGAAAATACAGAATAAAAAAAAATGTACATAAAAAGAATTCATCAAAGTTGACCGAAGTCATTGCCTTAAGCGTTCTCTAGCTTTCCAGTATCTCGCTGTCTCTGATTCGCAATGAAGTGCCAAGCGACGATGGAGATGAACGCAATTCATTAGTTCTGCCATATAACAAAGAGAGCAGATTGGTGGATTGAAATTCTCAATGCGATGTAGATGTTCGTTAGATCAGTTCTTATTTATTGAGATAAACCGTCGGCATTTCATTGCAATACATGCAAACCAACCGGACGACGGTTAGGATAACAGCGAGCTCATGCGGAAAACTGTAGACCATTTAGCCGTATAGAACGTTGCTCGGGAACGTTGAACGTTGCTTCAGGGGTACAATGTACCACTAGGAGGTACATTGCACCCCTGTGTTTTCGGATGACATTTCCGCATTTTGTTGCATAAACCGAAAAAAGTTATACCAATGCACGACACTCACTAAAATGTCGCAGTGCTTCTATCCATTAAAAACATTTATGCTCATAATTTTTGTATGAAAAAAATATTTAAATTATTTTCTTTTTTTTTTTTTTTTCTGTCTATTTATTTGTTCTTTATTTAATTTTGACTTTTTTCCTACAAATACTTTTCATTGCATGAATAGATGAAAAAAAAATTTTTAAATGAAGAAAAATATTAATCCAGCAAACGTATGGGAAAGAAAGAATTATTACATTTGAGTACGATATTAATGCGAACCCTTCGTCTCGAACCTTATGCATTATTATTATTATTATTATTATTTTATAACCGAAAGTCGAGAGGGTCTGATTTAATGCGATGGATGAAAGCTTAACTATAACCGTGATTTCTCCCTGACCTACCCCTTTCTCCTGCCCCTACACCATAGGGGAAATGTCGAAGGTAGAAAAGTAGGTCATTACATTTTTGGCGCGTCCGATACATCGTTTCTCAATTTTGTCCTCGGCGCACATCGATACAAATAAGGAAGCGTCGGAAATCGATATAGCCGCTGCTGTAATTCATCGGATATCGATTCTCATCTATTACCCTGGCTTATATTGTAATCGGGGTTCTGAAGGTTCGATATACTATGTTAGATTTTAAACTGAAGGAAAAATGTCTTCCAAAAAATTAAATTAAATCTATATTCCGTTTCATTTTTTCCCGTTGGATAATATAATATCCTAAATTTATTCTTCCTTTTGATAAAACTATTGAGTTTTAGAGTGGCGCCTGCATTAATATTAGAAGTATATTTAGGCAATAATATTAGATATATAATATTAGAAGTATATTTAGATAATAATGTTAGATATATAATATTAGAATATTAGGAAGTATATTTAGATAATAATGTTAGAAGTATATTTAGAACTAAAACTTCAATATTAAGTAAGACAACAGTTAAGTGTAACAAAGAGTTCATTTATAATAACGAATAATTTAACTTTGTCGAAAGATTTTTAAAAAATGCCAAATAAATAAATTTTTCGAAATTTTGTATTTTATTTTTAAACGTTTATTTTAAATAAATACAAATGGTACAGACCAAGAAAGTTATTTCTTTATACATCCAATTGAAATATTATTTTACTGACGTAGGGTCTGAATGGCCGAGTGGCTAACGCTCTGGCGCTCTATACCACAGGTTTCTGATTCGAGTCATGGTAGTGCCATGGATGTTTGTAGTGGTTCGGAATCCACTTTAAACCGTGGGTTCCTGTCTAACATGATAGTGGAGCGTTGAGGAGGTATTGTTACTCCGTGTCCGTAGCTTATATTCAAGCTACACGCACCTCCTGGGTAGTGCCAAGTGAGTAACGTCGGTGCAGCGCTTGCCTTAAAGCCATAAATACAATTGCCTGTTTTTCCAGCTGCATTAGAACAACAAAAATTTTATTGATATGGTAATTAATTTGTTTTTAATTAACACTCACTGAAAGAAAGCAATTATAGCAAAAATATGAGCCCTCTAAATAAATTCCATTATTATTTAGCTGGATATTTACCTCTTCCAAATCATTTATCAAAATCTCAAATTTCAATTATTTATAAATAATTTAATATTCTGTGTAAAGTAGCCTGAATATTTTTTGTATTCGTATTACGGATATTTTATTAATTGCTGATTTATACTGAATTATCAATATTTTATTTAATATTAACGTGCATTTTTAAGAGGAAAAATCATTTTGGAAAATTTAAATTTTAGTATTATTCTATCATTTAAACTTATTCCAAATGTTTAACCAAATTATTACATATCCCAATAATTAAATAAATAATTTAATTTAAAAAAGAATCACTTAATAGTTATTTTATACTTATAAGCGTTTGGACAAACTTAAACGATTTAATTCAAATGTTTTTGTTTACTTCATTGCCAAATACCTAAATGATATTCGGAAAAAAAAATTCATATACCTCGTCTATAAATTTTGCGAGAAGTAGATTATTTAAAAAATGAATCGAAATCGGATATCAGTCCAGTAGGATCGGAACTGCAATCGCAACAGCAAAAGGATATTGTAGGGGGAATCGCTATAACACCCTCACAGGAAAACCATCATTCTACAATCAGTGGCAGAAAGAGTTCAATGCAAAATTTTACAAATGCGCGGTTGCCAAAACTTAGCTTAGTATGCGCAAATGCCAGCATACTAAGCTGCGATCTGTAACGAGCGAGCTATTGTGCTATTAGCTAAGCGATGAATATATCGAATCATTAGATATTTGCACGGCTGGAATACTATTATGGAAAATGAATTCCTTAGAGAAATGTATCTTTAACGTTCCAAAGAAATTCATTGACTCTTTGTCTGCAAAGACCTTCTATATGAATACACGAGCAATCGTTAAACTCTTTGGTTTTAACCCAAACGGTTTGCGTTGTTTGTAATATCCTAAAACTTGAAATAATTGTTCTCGTACCCAGAGCTGCTCGTTAAGCAACTTCACCCTGCTGATTACCCTCAGACGTATGCTGTTGCATATTGGATCTGAAAAAGAGCGTGTCAGATTCTTTTTCTTCAACTTTCATCATATTCACTAACGAAATGTACTTCATAAGGAAAGTACTGCAATTCACATAACTTGCGTGAATGGGCAGAGGAGAATCCCTTTGCTACATTAACACGTACTGCAATCTAATGATTGGCTGTCAATGTTTATTACGGCATTATGGAGATCTGCTTATTAATCTCATATATATATATATATACCTTGATTTCGTTTGGATGGACGATGTTTTAAATTTTTGGAGAATGTCTTGCCAGAACTATTAAATCCAACATGATTTGTGTTTCCAGGCTTCAGCTCATTTCAGCTATGGCGACCGGGAAAACTTAAATGTGATATTTAGCAACATTGGATTAGGTATTGTGGCTCCATCGTTGAACTGCCTGATCGCTGACGGCGTGAATAGCCAATTGGCTAGCGCTCTGGTCTTTGGTGCTTAAGATTCGAATCTAGCGGTGGCATGCATGTTTGTTAATGGTTCGAATTCACGTTAAACTGTATAATTACCAGTGTGATATAATTATCCTAAAGTGTGCAAAAAATGACAGTAGAGCGACAAACCAAACTAAGCCCGATCACTGAACCTACACTTTTCTGAACTTGCATCAATAGCTTGGTCTGTAATACTCCCACAAACATACTCTAGTGAGAAGGATCTTGTTGAACGTATCTGCGTAACTGTCACTGTATATTCAATGGCGTGACGATGTCAGGTTTGATGGCCGAATTTTCAAAATCTTCTCTGGCTTTTAATATCACAATTTTTATATTTTCACGAATGAAATATGTTGCTTTCACTTTTCTGGCTCTTTGCCCATTTGCACTTAACGATGACAATTTCGACCATGCATTTCTATTGAACCTCGATTCGTCTTTGTGTTAACCTACTCCTTGCAAAAATTTGTACGTGGAAAAATGCATATTATCTTGCAGGTATGTATATCTCTAGTGTGCAGGTAACTGCTTTATTTAATCATTGTTTACATTATCAACATAATTACTTATTTCGCTTGCATTGTTTAAAGAAAATATATCTTTTGATTCTATTCTAATGATTACCTACATCATTTCAATGAAAATAAATCGATTTGTAAAATTTAGATTTCATAACATATTTAGAGAAGAACGATCTAATTCTGAAATACTAATAATATTAAAAAATGTAATCGGGTGAAACGACATGGCGGTTACCCATAAAATTTAGAATTTTATATAAGAACAAAACGTAAAACAGCAATCTTAAAAAATAAAAATATTACAGAATTCCAAACGAATTCCTTTTCTAGAAAAATCTAATTTTTCTTTTAAATAAAATAATCTTTGCTTTCACCAGACTGTTTTTAGAACTATTTTGCATCATTTAATTATAATAATTGTTACCTGGTGAAAGAAATTTAAATAATTAGGTGTACAAAAAACTTGTGAAAGAAATTTAAAAATTGAAAATGATGCAGGACACGAAAACCCCCGATCCCAAAACAATTGCCATAATTTTATAGGTAATAATAATGACATATTGTTTATTGTTTAAATAGAAAGTCTTTTGCGAGACTTATTTATTAATTTGAATCCATTGTTTCTGATGCATTCAAATATTAATGTATGGTACTTAACGAAAAAAAAATTGGTAAACTTAGTAATAAATTTGGATTAGTCATCTTTGCTACATTCCAATTGCTTTAACTCATTCAAGGAGTCAGCGGCTTGATGGCCAATTGGCTTGCGCTCTGACCATTAGTACCACATGCTTTCAGGTCCGAATTTTGGCTGTGGCATGGATGTTTGTGAGTGGTTCGGAATCTACATTAAATTGTAGGTTCCCTTATAATTAGTTTAAAGTGCGCACAAAATGACCGTAGAGCAACAAACCAAACCATTCAAGGAGTCAGCGGCTTGATGACCAATTTGCTAACACTCTGGCAATTAGTACAATAGGCTTCGAGTTCTAATCCTGGCTGTGGCATGGATGTTTGTGAGTGGTTCGGAATACACGTTAAACTGTAAGTACCGGTCTAATTAGCCTAAAGTGTGCAAAAAAATGACTGTAGAACGAAAAATCAAACCAAACATTCAAAGAGTCGAATTTTCGAAAATACTTATATTATTATAAAATCCAATGTTAGCTTTATCTAAAGCGATCTCTTTGCAAGTAGTGCGATGGAAACTGCATCCATTAAGAAAAAATTAATCTGGTAAAATGTGGCCATTAGTAACCAAATAAAATCCCAAGCCAAACCCAAGACCGGGTTTTTTCCCTCCGAATTCTATTGTTCCAAAATGGCCAATTGAAATCGCTCGAACAAGATCTCTCTCTTTTATAAAAGGCTCTTCCTGTATGTCGCGCAGACTATTCCAAAGAGTCTTTTGCTTTCGTGCAAAAGTGTCTCCATCGACGGAAGGAAGAAAAAAGTAAAAATCGCACGATCGATTCCATCGAGTATCGGGGACGAGCTCGCAGACAGAACTTCTCACTCTTCCAAGAGAGAAGAAAAGATGTTTTTGTTGACTTCGATTCCCGTTCTATCACAAAACAGTTTCTTTTTCGTCTTTTACCTCTCTCCATTTATTGAATGCAAGTTAAGAATGGAAGTTTTTATTTTCACTGGGAAATTACTTCTTCTAAGAGAGTTGCTGTATCTGCCACGTGCATGCGAAAATCAATAGTGAATCGGAATTGAAGAGTTCTTGAAGTAATAGTGAGAGAGAAATTTGCTTTCTACGTAAAAGAAAAATGAATAGTTTTTGGTGGAAAAAACTGATGGGCATTTTCGAGAATATATTATGGGTTTTTAGATTTCCAAAATTCCGATTGATGCTACAGATTTTTTTAAAAGATTGTATGAAAATACTTCTTGTTAAATCAGTTCTTGAATCGTACGTAAATCTTATGGGGAATAAAATGCAAGGTGCTGTCCATAGATATTTTATCCTTTAGTAAATTTCTTTGAAAAACCTTTTCTTTTTTGTTTGATAAAATCATTAGATCAATATTAAATACAGATTAACGTTCCATTAGATTAAGATTGCATACAAATTGACATTACATTAGATTAACATTGCATACAAATTGACATTACATTAGATTAACATTGCATACAAATTGACATTACATTAGATTAACATTGCATACAAATTGACATTACATTAGATTAACATTGCATACAAATTGACATTACATTAGATTAACATTGCATACAAATTGACATTACATTAGATTAACATTGCATACAAATTGACATTACATTAGATTAACATTGCATGCAAATTGACATTACATTAGATTAACGTTGCATGCAAATTAGCATTACATTAGACTAACATTACATACAAATTAACATTACATTAGATTAGCATTGTTGATTAACATATATTATAAAATTTAAGTGTTAGCTTTAGCTAAAAGGAATCTTTCGCAAGTAGTGCGATGCCAACTGCATCCATTAAGAAAAAAAAATTAATCTGGTAAAAATCTGGCCATTCGTAACCAAGTAAAATCCCAATACCAGGTTTTTTCCCCCGAATTCTATTGTTCCAAAAAGCCAATGGAATTCTCTCGAACAAGATCCTTCTCTTCTACAAAAGGCTATTCCTGTATGTCACGCAGACGATTCCAAAGAGTCTTTTTGCTTTCGTGCAAAAGTGTCTCCATCGACGGAAGGAAAAAAAAGTAAAATCACCCGATCGATTCCATCGAGTATCGGGAGGCGAGCTGGCAGACAGAACTTCTCACTCCTCCAAGAGAGAAAGAAAAAGATGTTTTTGTTGACTTCGATTCCCGTTCTATCACAAAACAGTTTCTTCTTTCCTCTTTTACCTCTCTCCATTTATTGAATGCAAGTTAAGAATGGAAGTTTTATTTTCACTGGGAAATTACTTCTTCTAAGAGAGTTGCTGTATCTGCCACGTGCATGCGAAAATCAATAGTGAATCGGAATTGAAGAGTCTTGAAGTACTAGTGAGAGAGAAATTTGCTTTCTACTAGAAAGAAAATGAATAGTTTTTGTGGAAAAAACTGATGGGTATTTTCAAGAATATATTATGGGGTTTTTAGATTTCCAAAATTCCGATTGATGCTACAGATTTTTTAAAAGATTGTATGAAAATACTTTTGATAAATCAGTTCTTGAATCGTAGAAAATCTTATGGGGGAATAAAATGCAAGTTGTTGTCCATAGATCTTTTATTCTCAAATAAATTTCTTTTGAAATACCATTTCTTTTTTGTTTGATAAAATCATTAGTTTAATATTACATGCAAATTAACATTCCATTAGATACAAATTAACATTCCATTAGATTAACATTAGATACAAATTGGCATTCCATTAGATTAACATTAGATACAAATTGACATTCCATTAGATTAACATTAGATACAAAATTGACATTCCATTAGATTAACATTAGATACAAAATTGACATTCCATTAGATTAACATTAGATACAAATTAACGTTACATACAAATTAAATTACATTAGATTAACATTGCATACAAATTAACATGTAATGTTAATCTAATGTAATTACATTAACATAATCAGTTTAAACATTACAATTCGTCCGTTTTTTTTATTAAGTATAAGCGTATTCATTGTCTGCATAATATTGCAGGTTGGACAACCAGATTGTAGCTGGGTGTGGTTGGGTTGAATATTTGAGGCACAGGTTGGAGAACGCAAACTTTATTTTCACACACACATGCAATATGTAACACATTTAAAGATATACAGTTATAGATTTGTGGAAGAATTCCACTTCTAAACCGAAAACCCAACATTCAGCGACAAGCAGGATGCGCGAAATATACTTTCTCTCCTGATGAGAGTCTGTAGACCAATACTCCCGAACGCCACAGGGCTCTTGCCAGTGGAAGGCCATACGAAGAAACATGGTTACAAAGGTAAAATTAAAAAAAAAAAAAAATCCCATTAAAAATACTTTTTATTGTGTTAAAATCTCAAGTTACTTCCCCCCCTAAGTTTCGGTTATCATTTCTCATGATAGCATAATTTTTAAAATAATGCAACAGAATAAAATTTAAGGTATTAATGTGTAAACACTTATATTCCACTAAGTTATATACTAATAAATATAAACCATACCCTACATTTACAAACTATATTCCACCACGAATAGTTGAAATTAGGGACATTAACTACAAAGCATGTACAAATCCAATATTTACCATCTCTCCCATATTTTTAATGTGATATAGTGTTGAGCAAAGTACAATTCGTGGAATTTAAAACTGTGCTTCATAGGAGCTACTAGGGATACATGAGCATTCTTTCTAGGGATATTCAACACGAAATATAAAATTCTAATGGGCAACAAATTCAGCTCATCACGAAAGCCCTGAAGGATTTCTATGAAAAATTGCCATTGTGCACGCATTTCAAAATGACAGAAACCCAGTGAATTGTAGTGTTACAATATGACTATTTAGATAGGGTTGCTAAGTTTTCGTATGAAATTTAATTAAGAAAAATAATTTCCATTATCTTCTTTTATTTAAAATTTTAAAGCAATCTATTCAACATAAACTCGGCAAACGGTTAATATTTTTTTCATCTTAACAGAAATTCATTCAATTTAGATACATAATTTTAGGATCAAGTTTCATTTCAAAGGTTTGGTTGGGTTTGTCGCCTACAGTTTAACGTTTTGTTTCAAAAGGGTGGAAAAATCAAAACTGTAAGCATCTGCCTTTTTTTCCTTCTTAAACAGAAATTGCATAACTATGGATGGGGAATGTCAGTATAATTAAAAAAAAGTTACTAATTAAAAAATTGATTTGTTTTAAAATTTAATTAATTAACTCACAAATTTAAATTAAATTCCTCTTTAATTAGAAAAAAGTTAATTTTTAAATTTATGTTTATTATTCTTTCTTATTACAACAGATTTATCAAATTATCAATACAAATTAAGCAATGTAAAATCTTCAACTCAGTGATTTAAAATAAATGCGTGATCAAATAGAACTTTCTCAATGAAAGATTTAAATACTTTGAATGCTTCGAAGAAAAATCCATTGAGATTGTTCAAGAAAAAACGATTTTTAACAAATGGAGAATGTATGTAGAAATAAAAAAGCTATTAATTTAAAAATTAATTTGTTTTTAAATTTAATTAATTAACTCACAAATGTCTGTTAAATTTCCCTTTAATTAGAAAAAAGTTATTTTTTTAAATTTATGTTTATTATTCTCTTAGTACAACAGATTTATCAAATTTTTAATCTAAATTAATCAATGGGAAATCTTCGACTTTCTAAGCAACTCAGCGATTTAAAATAAATGAGCGATCAAATAAAACTTTCTCAATAAACACACTTTAAATGGAACGCACTTTGGAAAGAAAATCTAATCAGACTCTTCAGGAAAACGTTTTTTTAACCGTTGAATAATGTCTGTATGAATAAAAAAAAAAGTTATTAATTTATCTAAAACCTTTTAATTTAATTAATTAACACACAAATTTAAATTAAATTTCTCTTTAAATCGAAAAAAATAATTTTTTTGCAAAAGTTTGATTCTTTTCTCTTTATCTAAAATTTTTTAATTTAATTAACTCACAAATTTAATTTTAATTTCACTTTAATAAGAAAAAATGTATTAATTTTTTTAATTTATGTTTATTATTATTTCTTATTAGAACAGATTTATCGAATAAATTAAACAATGTAAAACTTTATATTCGACTTCCTAAGCAACTCGGTGAATTAAAATATCGATGCGCGATTAAATAGAAATTTCTCAATGAACGATTCAAAAATTTATTTTAAATTTCTCTTTAATTAGAAAAAAAGTAATTTTTAATTTATGTTTATTATTTCTTATTACAACAGATTTATCAAATTATCAATCTAAATTAAGCAATGTGAAATCTTCGACTTTTAAGCAACTCGGCTATTTAGAATAAATGCGCGATCAAATAGAACTTTCTCAATGAACGATTTAAGCACTTTGAATGCTTTGGTGAGAAAATCTCTTTTTTTAATAAATGGAGAATATCCGTAGAAATAAAAAAAAGAGGTATCTATTTAAAAATAATTTATCTAAAATTTTTATATTTAATTAATTAACTCACAAATATAATTAAAATTTCTTTTTAATTAGAAAAAAAGTAATTTTTTTAAATTTATGTTTATTATGCTTTCTTATTTCAACAGATTTGTCGAATTATCAATCTAATTTAAGCAACGTGAAATCTTCGACTTTCTAAGCAACTCGGCAATTTAAAATAAATGCGAGATCGAATAGGACTTTCTCAATGAACGATTTAAGCACTTTGAATAGTTTGAATGAAAATCTCCTTTTTTAATAGATGGAGAATGTTTGTAGAAATAAAAGAATTTAAATTTAAATTTTTTTATCTAAAATTTTTAAATTTAATTTAAATGTTCTTTTTAATTAGAAAAATAGATTTTAAATTTATGTTTTTCATTCTTTGATAATTTGATAAATCAATTGTACTATCTAAATTAAGCAATGTGAAATTTTTGACTTTCTAAGCAACTCGGCGATTTAAAATAAATGCGCGATCAAATAGAACTTTCTCAATGAACGATTTAAGCACTTTAAATGCTTTGGAGAGAAAATCCAATCAGACTGTACAGGAAAACCTCTTTTTTAAAACTTAATCTACACACACAAACACACATATACGTTTTCGATTTCAATTACCACAAGTTTTCAGTGTCATTATCGTCTTTTTTCCCCCACCCCACCCTCCTCACACACACACACATACACTACGGAAGACGACAATTTATTTCTAAACTTTAAAACGACAAAAAGCAAAACAAAAAAAAAAAAGAAAAGAAAAGAATGAAGAAATATACGCTATTCGATCAGCAAACACAAGCAATCAAGCGATGCCAACTTGCAAATTCAATTTACATGTAAATGATGCTTTAGCTAAATCCTTTCGAAAGAAAAATAGTAAAGAGGACAAAAAAAAAAAAAAAAAAAAAAAAAAAAAAAAGAAAGAAAGAAAGAGAAAAAAAAAAAAAAAAAAAAAAGAAAAAAAGTTCGTTTTTCTTCGTTTTTAGCAGAAAAATAAAAGTATTGATTTACGGTTTGACGAAAAATTGTCCTTTCTTACGTAAGGTTACATCATTAACTAAAAAGGCGAGTTTTTTTTTTTTTTATGCTTAATTTGGTTTAATGTCCATCTGTGCTTACCTGTAACTAAAAAAAAAAAAAAAAAATTGATTAAGATTTGTAATTTTTGTAGATTTTATTTTTTTGCTTTTGTAGTTTTGTAAAAGACGAACCTAGTGCATTTTTTGTGTTTTTTTTTTTAATGGGGCAATAGACTTTTTTAAAAAAATTTTATTGAAATGGACTAAAAACTTAAGATGGTTAGTAATAATGGACTAAACTAAGATAAAACTTTAAAGTTAATTCCGGGATAGTTTCAAATTTGCTTTTAAAGATAGTAAAAGACATTAACGATATTAGAGATTAAAAACATTAAAGATATTAAAGATTTTTTTTTAATTTCCTCCATTTATTACAACCCTTATAGCCATACTTATAAACTATAACGAGTAAATTTAACGAACTAAAATAATTGTATATCTGCTCACAAAAAATAAATAAATGAAGCTGACATGTTTGAATCAATGTCTTTTAAAAATTGAAACTCTCGTTATTTTGAAAGATTAACAGAAATGTCAATTTCAGAAGATAAAGTTTAATTAACTTACTTTTAAAAGTAATTAAAAGTTATGAAGACAAGAATACTTTTTGGAAATAGTTAATATGCCTAGATACTACATGTTTGTCACGCTTTTTCACTTTACTCAATACATATTTAGAATACACTGGTTGCTGTATCGTGTTTTTTTGTTTAGGTTATTGTGTAGTAGATATTGTATGTTTTGTTAGGTTATTGTATAGTTATTGTATTTTTATTTAGGCTATTGTATAGTAGTCCTTGTATGTTTTTTGTTACGTTATTGCATTTTATTTAGGTTATTGTATGTTTTTTTTGTTATGTTATTGCATTTTATTTACATTATTGTATGTTTTTTGTAGGTAGTATTTTATTTAGTTATTGTATAGTGTCTTTTTTGTTAAGTTATTGTATTTTATTTAGATTATGGTTGTAGTTATTGTGTAAAACTGACTAATCAAATTATTTTGAACCTTTGTGTGTTATTCTTCTGGAGAACAACACAATTTTCTCATATTGTAAGAAATCACCCATCTAATACAGCCAGAAAACAAGTAATATAAAAAAAAAAAAAATTAAGTCAATTCCTATTTTTTTTTTCACATTGCAGAAAGTCCTTTATAAATAATTTTCATTCATTTTTTTAAATTTATCTGGCGCCAGCTGTTGTTAGATATATGCAACTTAAATCTAAAAAAAAAATAAAATTAATTAATTAAATTTAATTACTGAATGAATATTTGAAAAAACTGTATTAACATCAGTGTCATCCACTACAAGTTCAAAAATGTATTTGAACTTGAGTGGATGAATTAAAAGTATTTTATGAACGATTGAAAATTTGAACAAGATATATATAGGAAGAGTCTGAGCTAATAGAAGGAACTGAATAATCTATTAGTAATGAAATTTATTTAAAGAGACTGTATTATTTTTTAAATGACCGTAGAGCAACAAATCAAACTAAACCTTAAAGTTTAAAAGATAATTTTCTACCCAATTTTCTGCAATTCGCTGTAATTCGGGAGCAGCAGTTTTCTATAACAAGTAAGTGTACTTTATAATTAATTTAACCATGCAGTTTACAAATGTTGATATATAATTTTATATTTCAAAATAACATCCAAAAATAATATATTCTAAATGATATTCATAATAATAATATCTAAATATCCGAAATGTTATTTCAAAATAGTATTCTAAATATCCGAAATGTTATTTCAAAATAATATTCTAATACAGAATTTGTGACCTTCATTTTAATATCAAAGGAAATCCATAATCCTTATTTTAATTTTAAAGAAATCCATGGAATACAAGTTGAGAAAATCCTTTTTTTTTTAATTATTTAATTCAAATTTACTCTTTTTTTATATTTATACTGTTAAAAGGTTCTTTGCATTGTATAATGGCTGTTTTAATTACAGCTAATTGTAAGATAGTTGCCTTTTTTAAATCTTAATGGTTCTGAAGAAATCCAAGATTCATCTAAAAGGAGTTATTGTTCTCGGAGAGTCTTTTGTTGTATTCTCTAAACAAATTTTGTTTTCCTGGATACTAAAAAACTTAGAAGCAGTCTTATTGCTTTGTAACGCATTTTTTAGCACATTTATATATTTTTATTTAATGTCTTTTTATATCCATTTTATCTTCCTTTTTACGTACGTGGAATTATAAACATTTTTTTCGTAATGTGTTGAATCTCGTTTAATTATTCGAAATTTCGCGGTTTTTTATTGCGCGTTTTTATATTGCATTCATTTTGTAATCATAGGGGGATTTTTAAAAAATGTAGTGTGCAACTAGATTGTAACTGGGTGTGGTTAGGTTGAGATACTTAAGGTACAGGTTGGGGAATTCATAGCTTTATTTGTACACTCACAAAAAGCACACACATAAAATTAGAGACATACAATATCTAATACATTTAAAGACAGATAATTATAGATTCGGGTAAGAATTCCACTAATAAGCCGAAAACCCGATACTCGGCTACACGCAGTATACGTGAAATATAATTTCTCTGGTTAAGCGTCTGAAAGCCAACTGACCATTTTCTCTTGTCAGTGGGGGGTAGGAATAAGCATGACTACAAAACTAATTTTTTTCAAACATAAAATTTATTATATATGTGTCCAAATGCTCTAATGTTTTATATGTAGGTTTTTTTTTTGTCGTGTATGTATTTGCATTGAAACGTACCATGTATTCACCCTGTTTAAGAAATGATTGAAATTCTATGAAAATGTTTGAAATTTTTATTATTTTTTAACTACATTTTTTACTCTTTTATTACCTGATATAATTATATATTTAAGGTTATAATCATTTAATACAGAATTTAATTGGTAACAAATCGGATAATAGGTCATTTTAATAGTGATTTAAAATAAATTGTACTTTTATTGATCTAATCTATAAATTAAACATATAATTTTAATTAATTTTTAAAAACCGTAATTAGAGTTTACCTGACAAAATCTCGTAGAGCGGTGCAGGGGTAGTATTACTCGCGTCCGTAGCATATCTTCAAGCTACACGTGCCCCTGGGTAGTGCTAAATGAGTAACAGAGGTGCAGCCCTTGCTTATGGCATAAAGATTAATTGCATTGCCAGCTGTATTCGAACAACAACATATACATTAAGATATATTTATATACTTTAACATATATTACATATACTTTAACATATAGTAGTTAATAGTTAAATTGAAATCATTGAAAATAAACTAAATACATTCTTTTATCTGTATAATTGTAAGAATATTTTATGCTTTTACGTTATGATAATTTAACATACTGTCGTAATTATTCCCTATTTTATGAATTTTATGGATATATTATAGTTGCCTTAATTTCCCAATGTCTCTGTAGGTTTCTATTATTTTAGTTAATCTTCGTCTAATTAAAGGCGCTTCCATTTATTTTTAAAACAAAACCTCTAAATTAATTAATTAATTACTTAATTAAAAATAAAATTTATATGTCGTAACATATTCTTTAAATGTACGTTAAGATAATTGTCTAAGAAAAGCATATGAAGAAGATCAGCCCAATATAATTTTTTCATACCATCTAGACTTTTTTAAGTGTCTAGAGACACAGAAAATAATAAATATTTTCATTATAGTGTAATTGCATTTTGCAGAAAAACTGTATAAAAAAACCAAAATTCTCTCCTAGACAAGTAAAAATAATAATAATTTTATTGTAATGTAATTGAATTTTGCACGAAAAGCGTACAGCAGTTTTTCGTGTAGTAATTTGTTAGCGAATTAAGAATTTATTAGATTTTATTGCGGATAAAATAAGTAATTATATTATGAGCACAATGAATAAATTAAATTTTATCATAAATGAATACTAATCTTTTGTATGTATTATAAAATGTAAAAGGGATTCTTAATATGATAATGATTACTATAAATCGTTTATATATTTTACATTGAAATTATTGCTTTTTGTTTATTATTATATTCGAAAAGATTTCAATAAACAGTTATTAAAAATATGTTTCTTTATTATTTACTTTTTACTATATAGTAAAAATTACATTAATTTTTCCTTTTAGAAATATGGATTTTAAATGGTCATATATAAAATAATTTAGTTTTGATTGTTTAAATGGTTTAGATATATTTATAATGGATAATGGTTTAGGTATATTTACATGTATACATTATTTACCTGATACAGACACACACACACACATACATATAATTAAATTATAATTATTAAAAAATAAACTAATGCATTTTTTTATCTTAAATGGTTTAGATATATTTATAATGGATAATGGTTTTTTAGGTATATTTATATATATACTTTATAGTACAATAATTAATAATTAACATAATTATTACAATAATTAACAATAATAACTAACAATAATTAACATAGATCGATATTTCATGCCTTATTTAAACTTAAGACATGAAATATGTTGATAGAGTATGTTAATTATTGTATTATGCTAATATTTTTTATTTTTCGTACATTTTGGAATATTTGTACATACAATTTGAAAACTAAATTAACTACTTTAACAAGAAATAGATTATATAATTAATTAATTAAATAATAAATAATTGATTATAGTGATAATTAAATATTACCTACTGCAATATTTCTAATCAATTTTATTTATAATTACTTATATTTTATGCTTACTTTCATGTAATTAATAATTTTGAGTTTATTTCTATAGGCAAATGATGAATGAATTTCTGATTATCAATTATTAAAAAAAAAAAAAAAATTTGAGGAAATTAATTTTTGTTGAATAAAACCCTAAAAACTATTCTATGAACCCTAAAAACTATCTTATTTACTTATTCTGTAATTCCTAAAAACTATATCGTTTTTCTTAATAGGGAAATTTGCAACATATTCTACATGCAGCCGAATATTTTCTTATATCTCTATAATTCGAAACAGTTATGTCGTTCAAATTTACTCTGATAGAGATGCGGTTGAATTATTTTAATAGAAATGGGATTAAATACTATTACACATTACAGTAAATAGAGATAATTATTCTAATATTTAAAAGGTATCTGGATATATTTAAAAGATGGTGTTAAGAAAGCATTAAGTTAATATGGGCCTAGAGGTTCTTAATTATTAAAGTATTTGATTTTGGAATGGGGGAATTCAAAAATTGGGCAAGTGAACTGAACCTTAAAATTCCTAAACCGAGAATAAATCTGTTGAACGGAAGTATCTTCACTGAATTTGAAGATGAGCGAACAATTTCTTGTTGGATATTTCCTTATAAGATATTCGATTATAATTGCTGCATCGTCAAGGTTAATGTATATGGTAGGTTTTGTTTGGTTTGTCGCTTTAAAGTCACTTTAGACTAATTAAAACCGGAACTTACAGGGTAACGGGGATTCCGAACCACTAGCGAACATCCATGCCACCGCTAAGAATCGAATCTAAAGCACGTGGTAATAAAAGGCTCCAGAATTCGAATCTGAAGCATGTGGTACCCAAGGCCAGAGCGCTAGCCAATTGGTCATCAGACCTCTGTTTATGGTAGGAGACGTACTGTAGTAACGCTAAATGTAGTGACATGTCCTTCATATCAGGAATTATCTCATATTTTCTGCGTAAAAAGTAGACATGAATATTTAAGTAAACCGAACACCTGTGAACCATTATAAATATAAATTATTATGCTGTCCAAAACTATGATTGTTGGTAAGGGCCAAGAAATATCTTCTACATTAGTGTAGATGTGGCTAAAGTCATTTGAAGTAATTATACCTCCCAGGCACTACAGCCCGTGGGTGGGCCAAGGCAATCCGCCTGCTGGAAGATTTCAAGACATGAGATGTTCTTTTTACGGGTAGGGTTGTCAACCCTACGCCCACATTCCCTACAGTCGTATTGACTGGGATTTAAGGATTTAAAGTGGATTCCGAACCACTACAAACATCCATGGTACCGCTGGGACATGAATCTTAAACCTGTGGCACCAAGCACCAAAGCGCTAAAATAATTGCACTATGACATTGAAATTAATTGCTTATTTTAAAAGTAAAAAAATTTTTCGATTAAATACAGTTATCTCCCATGGGCCTCATAATATCCCTTCAAATTATTTTTCCTCTTTACTCACGAAATAAAAATAAAATAAATTAAAATAAAAAGAACACTAGTTACATTATGTTATGCAGAATATGCGAATAATTTATATTAAACCATCTTACTTATTCATTAATTCCAAAAAAGAAATTTTTTTAATGGGTAGTGTCTTTTTTTCTACTCTATTTTTTTTTTCTTATTTGAGTATCTTTTTTTAACGAGGGAAAACCCAGCTCTCTCATCACCGCATGCTCATTAATCTTTGCCTGCTCATTATTCATGCGACTATGCCATGCACGAAAAAATGCGGGATGCTTTTCCTCCTCATATGAATCAATTACGGCGCATGCCATCAGTTTGAATAAACAAATATGGAAATCGGTTTTTCCCGCAAAGCTCATTTTTTGTTTTTGCTTAGTTTTCATTGCCTTTTTCTGAATGTAAATGAACTGTTTGTTTTTGTTTACCAAAATTCAGGGTAGATGCATTTTCCGATTCTTCTTGTCTTTTACCAATGTCCTCCAAAGTAGTTGGGAAACGTTTTGAAGATAAATAACGGAGATAAAAGAAATTTTTACGAAAGTTGAGAAAGAACAGAATTAGAAAATGACGAATATTTTCTTTAATTTTTTCCGATGTGCACTTAAAAAAAATTCTATAATTTTTCCATTATATAAAATATCAAATTGAGTTTTTATCTGTGAATGGAATATAAAGAGTTTTTTAATTGGTGTTCAATTTTCTAAAAGAATGGAATATTTTGATGTTGGAAAACTTAAGCAATAAAAATTGGAAAAAAAAGTTTTACATTTGGAAGAGTATGTGAATAAATAAAAAATTAAAAATACATAGTATAAATTTTATAAATTTTTATTAGGCTTAAATAAAAAGCTTGTTAGTAAGTTTCTTATTTTTTATATTCTTTTAATTAACTATGCTTGAATCAATAATACATAAAAATTAGGTGGGGAATATTATTTTTCTGCGACTAATTTTACTCATTATTTGTAAATATTGCTTACATTTCTTAAATATTCACTGTGGTAAAATCTTTTAATATTTTAACTAACTATGTTTGAGCAAGAATACGTAAAATTAAGTGGTGAATATTATTTTTATGCGCCTTTTTCAGTCATAATTACACATACACAAAAACACTCGTTACATTATGTTATGCAGAATATGCGAATAATTTATATTAAAACCATCTTACTTATTCATTTATTCTAAAAAATATTTTTTTTTAATGGGTAATCTTTTTTTCTACACTATTTTTATTTTTAATTTTTTTTTTCATGCGAGTAACGTTTTTTTTTTACGAGGGGAAAAAAGAAACCCAGCTCTCTCATCACCGCATGCTCATTAATCTTTGTCTACTCATTATTCATGCGTCTATGCCATGCACGGAAAAAAAAAATACGGGTTGCTTTTCCTCCTCATATGAATCAATTACAGCGCATGCCATCAGTTTGAATAAACAAATATGGAAATCGGTTTTTCCTGCAAAGCTCGTTTTTTTTTTTTTTATTTTTCATTTATTTTTCATTGCCTTTTTCTGCAAATGTAAATGAACTGTTTGTTTTTGTTTACCAAAATTCGGTAGATGCATTTTCCGATTCTTCTTGTCGTTTACCTATGTCCTCTAAAGTAGTTGGGAAAAGTTTTTGAAGTTAAATAACGGAGATAAAAGAAATTTTTACGAAAGTTGAGAAAAACAGAATTAGAAAATGACGAATATTTTCTTTAACTTTTTCCTATGTGCAAAAAAAAGGGTATAATTTTTCATTTTCTAAAATATCAAATTGAGTTTTTATCTGTGAATGGAATATAATGAGTTTTGGAATTGGTTTTCAATTTTCTAAAAGAATGGAATATTTTGGTGGTGAAAAAATTAAGCAATAAAAAGGGGGGGATCTTATATTTGAAAATGTAAATGTCTTGAAGTACGACTACAATAGTTCAGACAAATAAATAATTAATTAATCTTAATTTATAAGTCATGCTGTTCAAACAAATAAATAGTTAATTTATAAGCATTGCTGTTCAAACAAATAAATAACGTTAATTTATAAGTCTTGCTATTCAAACAAATAAATAATGAATTAATAAATTATAAGCCTTGCTGTTTCAAACAAATAAATAATGAACTAATAATTTATAAGTCTTGCTTGGAAAACAAATAAATAAGGAATCTTAATTTATAAGCATTGCTATTCAAACAAATAAATAACGTTAATTTATAAGTCTTACTATTCAAACAAATAAATAATGAATTAATTTAATTTATAAGCCTTGCTGTTTAAACAAATAAATAATGATTAATAATTTATAAGCCTTGTTCTTCAAACAAATAAATAAAACTAATAATTTATAAGAATGAATGAATCGTAATTTTACAAGCCTTGCCGTTCAAACGTATAATAATTTTAATTTATAATGCCTTTCCTTAATTTATAAGTTCAAACAAATTGTGAATAATTGTTTGAACAAGCCATGCCGTTCAAACGTATAAATAATGTTAATTAACGGGAATTCTTCAAACAAATAAACAATGAATGAATCTTAATTTTAAACCTTGCTGTTCAAACAAATCAATAATGTACTAATAATTTATAAGCCTTGCTGTTCAAACAAATAAATAATGAATGAATCTTTCATCTATAAGCCTTGCGGTTCTGTCAGCAAAACTTTATGTTAGCTTCCAAATTAAATAATTTTATACATTTTTTTTAATATTAAAATCAGCTAATTCAGCTTTAGAAGCTTATTATTTATAATGATTTCATTCAACTTAGTTCAATTTTTTATCCCATGTTCTATTTGTACAAAATTGCTGTACATCAAACATTTAAATCTATGCTAAAGAATTGAGAAATACTTGTTTAATAAGCAACTGATTTATATACCAATGTATCATTACTGAAAGAAGAATCATTATTGATGTATACTTATTATTATGTATTAATACACTATTGATGTATACAAGCGTAATTTTGAAATACACCATGTCAGATACTCTGGAAGAAATGCATTTTCCGCCATTTCATTTCCTACCTCTGCTTCCTTTAACCACTCTGGAGCTTAAGGTATAAATTACTTCTCCGGGGCCCACCTTGAATGATGACCCCTCTTCGACAGCTGCCCATAACTCAGGCATCCAAGTCCGTCACTCATTGAGTGTGGAGAATTCATTTCGATTTCTGGGTGACGTATGGCTGGCCATTTTGTCAGACGTAGGTCTGGATTTTCGAACAAAAAAGAAAAAAAAAAATGGAACTGCAAACGAAAAATTTCACTCAAACAGAACTTTTGGAATATGAATTGTGGCTCATAATATAAAAGAGTGATTTAATATGTGAATTCTGGTTTAAATGGATCTGTAGAAAAATTCAGCTCCATTTCACAAAATTCCTGAAAAATTTCAGGATTCCATTTAGTAGAACTTGATAAAGTGGTTAATTTTTGATGGCCATTTATAATGGAAATACATAGCGTCATCAAGGATTTAATTTAATTTTTTTCTATAATATCATGTTTTCAAGGAATATTTCGAATTTTATATTTGTTCTCACAGGGACAATAATTAAAATTTTGTTGTCTCAATTTGCTACTTAGTTGGTTTTCTATTTTTGTTCATATTTTTTTAATCTGTGTAATTATTTTTTCACATTTGAATACTCATTTATTTCCCTTTTAGGCCACTAAGTAATTTCATCTTTTGAATTATGAAACTCTGCTGTTAAGATTTTTCTATTAAATACTTTCATCAAATTTTCATTTTGTGTTTATTAAAAAAAAATCGTAAAATGTCAACAGCAGTTTATTACATTTTATTATTTACTAACTTTCTACCAAATAAGAATTTTAGGATTTTTTTTTTCTATAACTCTTTTGATATAGAAAATAATTTATTTATTTTTGATTACATTCATTTATATGCTTAAAAAAGCAATTTTTCATAATAACAAATGCAATAATCCTAAAGCTTTAAAGTGATTTTAAATGTATAGATGTAGAATTACATTTTCTCCGTTGTTCTTAAGAGGCCAGATGAGCAACTGGCTAGCTCTCTGGCCTTTGGTACCATAAGTTTCAGGCTCGAATCCAGGCGGAGGCATAGATGTTTATTGGTGGTTAGGAATTCCCGTTAAGTTGTAGGTTCAGGTCTAATTACCCTAAAGTGTGTAAAAGTTGATCGTAGATGGCTAATTAATTCTACCAATGCCAGTGATATTTCCTTATCCATGATATTATTTAAAAAAATATTTTAACTTTAAACTGTATATCCAAAACAGTGCAACTCAAAAATCCTCATAGATGCCATGGCAGCCTGATAATTAATAGGCTAGCGTTCTGGCCTTTGGTACGACAGGTTTTGATTCGAATCCTGTCGGTGGCATAGATGTTTTATTAGTGGTTCGGAATCCACGTTAAACAGTAGCTCCTTGTCTAATTAGCCTAAAGCAGGGGTCTCCAAGCTACAGCCCGCGGGCCAAATCCGGCCCGCCAGTGTAATCAATTCGGCCCGCGACGGTGAATAGCTTATTATTTTTTTTTTTAAACATAATGACAAACTCGTTTTCATTGACTTGCTAGGTAAAGCTTAATGACAAGCACAATACGCAGAAAATTTAACTTAAGCATAACAACTAACAAATAATTGAAATGAATCCCACTAACATTGTAAACTAGCGAACATCTCGCGGTTACCCTCGGTAGTTATGCTGGGATAAAGAGTATCGCATATGTATATATATCGATGTTTGGAATGGATATATCCTGAATCGAACATAAACCTGCTCGCTCAGAGTACGTACTCGGCGACTAGTCTAGAAATTGTACATAATGGCAGAAAAATTAAAACGGTTTTGGCCCTTGGTACTTACTGGAGTAAACAATATGGCCCGAAGGCTGAAATGTTTGGAGACCCCTGGCCTAAAGTATGCAAAACATGACCGCCGTAGAGCCACAAACCAAAATCAAACCTCGCATGAGAAGTCATCTTCAAGATGGACCCTCAGTACTTTGACAGTGACTTCTGACGTTCTAGTAGCATATGGCTTCCATGATATATAGCATAAAGTGTTTCGTCTAGATGCGGATAATTTTTAGAACTGTAAATAAAAGAACATCACTGATTGAAAAATGAATGAATGAAAATGTGAATAATCACTAATTGGAAAAATGACTGTAGAGCCACAAACTAAATCCTTGTTCTTAACTGTATATTAATGCAGGAGGTATTTTTGTACATACCAATGTGACAATGTTTCGCATTCTGTAAAAAAGAAACATTTACTTTGTTGATATAAACAGCTAAATAGTAACAAAAATTTTAGAACTATATATTCATTTTACGAGAAAAGTGTTGCCATATTTTATTTGTTATATTATATAGAAATTCTGTCTTTTTTTTTTTACTGCAAATTTTTGTAATGTGTTGACATGATTCTATCCATTCAACCGAAGCTACTATTTTCCGTACTTGTTGGCAAGTTATCAACTCATAACGAAACATTATTGCTTTGGCTATAATTAGCGTTCAATTTTTGGCATAGATAATCCTGTTAATATGCATGTCTCCTTTAAATAGAATATTATGCTGACACGTCTATCCAATTACAAATTTCTCTTTCGGGAATAGTACGTGTCATAACGTTTTAACTACTTAATTTTTCAAGTTAATCTTTTGTCGATCACGGAAAAATATTTTCCATGCAGAAAATCTTGATCATGTATCTATAATGATGAATATAATAATATAATAAAAAAAATGAATAATTTTGATTATTCATTTTTTATCTAGTACGCAATCCAACTGTTTGGTAATCATACATTTAGAGTTTGGAATACTTGTTAATCTAAAACACAAGTTATTTTGATCTTGAAAGGGTTAGTTTGTTTTTGTCGCTCTACGATCATCTTCTGCTCCCGAGGGCTAAACAGACCGGGACCTACAGTTTAACGTGGATTCCGAACCACTCACAAACATCCCTGCCACCGCCAGGGATTCGAACCTGAAGTCTGTAGTACCAAAGGCCAGAGCGCTAGCCATTTGGCCAACAGAGGGGAGGGGTTAAAAGGGTTAAGTGAACATTGACTTATTAAATATTGTATTGTATTCTTTGTGTAAAGATTTTTTTCCTAATTAAACGAGTTGATCTCATAGGAAGCTGAACTTCTTATATGTATCAGGATATTTCGTTGAAAATGTTAACTTAATGTAATGCTAACATTTTCGACGAAATAAATAGACGTCGTAAATGTTAACTTTTAAGTATTTGTTAAATGAAAAATATGTAATTTTTCTATAAAAGGATATTTTTGTGTGATTTCGTATATGAAAATGCCTGACTTGTAGAATAAGTAAACTGACGAACAAATCGGTTCAGGCAAATCTATTGCATGATCCGGGATAATAAAGTGTTGGGAGAAGTTGAAACCTGACATTCACACAAGAATAATAACTTTCATGTAGATTTTCATGAGGAAACTAGTTCACATTTGTGCTAAAAGTTAGAAAAAAAACCGTTCAGCTAGCCCGAAGTTTTGAATGTCATTTATTATTGATGAGATAAATGTATTAGCTATATGTTGTTATTAATCTCCCTGGTGCAGGAAAGCCTACACCAAAATACCCCTCCCCCTGTACGTCCAAAAGACCCCGTTGCAGGCGACTGGTCCATGGCTAAGAGTAACATGCAGCTTCACTTTAGCAATGAACCCGGAAGGCGGAAGACTGACTAAACCTCAAGACTACGTTCTACGATCATATTAGACCGGGACCTACGGTTTAATGAGGATTCCAAACCACTACAAACATCCATGGCTCCAACGGGACTCGAATCCAAAACCAGTGGCACCGAGCGACAGACACTCGGCCATTCAGGCCCCTTAGCAATATAAGTCTATAAATAGTGCAAATGATCTATAAGTAATATAAGTCTATAAATAGTGTACCCAATCTATAAGTCTATAAATAGTATACACTATCTATAAGTCTATAAGTCTATTTAAATGCTAAAACATCACTTGTTTTCTTCGAAGAAATTTAATCATGTGTTAATATTTTACTCTCTTCCTTTTTTGTAACATCGATCCTGCTTTTACAACTCCATCTCAAATACTTATGTTTTTTCCATTTCTCCCTTTTTTCCACCTTTTAATTCCATCGTTCTATAATTTTCTTCTGCTGTCTAAGCCGACAGAAAATACTGGCTTGCAGAAGAAGTGATCAGGAATTTGTGAGTTGTTGACAGGTACAGTAGCTAGAAAATAAGTGCAGAACTTTCCAAAGAGGGAACTTTTTTATTTTTCTTGGGAAAAAGCTCCTGTAAGTTTTTCCTGATATCTACCGCCTCCGCCTTTTTTCCAGAATACACTTTATATCCTCCCTTATAACTGAACCCCTTCAAATCGCGGTATTGATCGATTTGATTCTGAAGAAATGCGCTGTATCCCATTTCCCGGCTAAGCAGGGCTGTGTTTCTCAGAAGTATGACATTAAGGAAAGAGTGATTGCTTTTTAACCTAGAGGATATTTCTGAGCTGGAATATTTTCATAAATATGGAAAAACTATTTTTGAATGACATTGAAGAAGTGTAGGCTAGTCCTTTTTGTACATATTTTCCAAAAACATGTGCTTATCATCCTATCCGCGGTCAAAGCAATGTGCTTCTGTTAGAAAAAACCCTTATCAATAAATACGCGAACACGTATAACTTCACAAGTCTTGGCTGTCTTAATAAACTTTTGCTCTTGACTATCTGCATGGATGTTTGCTAGTGGTTCGGAATCCACGTTAAACTGTCAGTACCGGTCTGTTTAACCTAAAGTGTGCACCAGATGACCGTAGAGCGGCAAACTAAACCAAACCAAATTTGACCATCTGGTACTTTGAAGTTTCGTAGATCCCAACAATTAAAATACCGCACAAAGGTATCACTTTCATTCGCAGCTGCGTGAGGAGGAGGAGTTGAAACTCGACATTCACACAAAGAGAATTGCTTTCAAGAAGATTTTCATGAGGAAACTAGTTCACATTTGTATTAAAAGGAGGAAAAATGTTCAAATAGCCCGAAGTTTTAAATATCATTTGTCACTGATAAAATAATATCTTAAAAGCCAGTTCGTTTAAGTGTCTTTTTTACACTTCGTACTGCCTAGAACTCTTCGCTCGACTGTCCACTTATATAATTCTATAAACAGAAAGGTATAGATATAAAATCTATAAATAGTGCATATTATCTATAAGTATTATCTGTCTATTTAAATGCTAAAACATCACTTGTTTTTCTTTAAAAAAAATTTAATCATGTGTTAATACTTTATTCTCTTTCTTTTCTATGATATCGATTCCTCTTTTACAACTCCATCACAAATACCTATGTTTTTCGTTTTCTTCCTTTTTTTTTTCTCCTTTAATTCCATCGTTCTAAAATTTTTTCTGCTGTCTAAGCCGACAGAAAATACTGGCTTGCTGAAGAAGAGATCAGGGAATTTGTGAGTTGTTGACAGGTACAGGAGCTAGAAAATAAGGGCAGAACTTTCCAAAGAGGGGAACTTTTTATTTTTCTTGGTAAAAAAAGCTCCTGTAAGTTTTTCCTGATATCTACCGCCTCCGTCTTTTTTCCTAGCAATACACTTTATATCCCTCCCTTATAAGTGAACCCCCTTCAAATCGCAGTATTGATCGATTTGATTCTGAAGGAATGTGCTGTATCGCATTTCGGGGCTGTGTTTCTCAAAAGTATGACATTAAGGAAAGAGTGATTGCTTTTTAACCCAGATGATATTTCCAAACTTGAATATTTTCATAAATATGGAAAAAAAAAAAATTGAGTGCCTCTGAAGAAGTGTCGGCTAGTCCTTTTGTACATATTTTCCAAAACATGTGCTTATCATCCTATCCGCGACCAAAGCTGTTTGTTTCGATTAGAAAAAGACACCGCTATCGATAAATACGCGAGCACATATAACTTTACATGTCTTAGCTATCTTAATAAACTGTCGCTCTTGACCATCGGATGCTTTGAAATTTCGCCAGATTTCGCCAATCCCCCATTATTAAAACACTACACAAAGATATCACTTTCATACGCAGCTGCGGTAAAAGAGCCATTTCCTCCAGAAACTGGCTACTTTAAACTGTAGGTACAGGTCTGTTTAGCCCTCGTCTGCTACATTCATGAATATTTTTTATATTGTTTCCTAATTTTCCTAGATCTCTGATTTGATGTAGATGTGAAATTAATAATGATTAGTTGGTCAAAAATATTTTTCGTTAATTTACACATCTTCAGGAATGTATACTTTAATCTATATTTTAAACTTATTTTAACATGATGTCATTTTTACAATTAAGTTCAACTTGTTTATAGCCACATATTTCATAATGAATTTTAAAAAAAAAAAATGAAGAAATCCTTTTTCATCCAAAATTATAAGGTATTTCTAGCTGTATAAAAAGAAATTTATAATATTTTATACCTACTACGAAAATCGAAGTATTAACGATTATGAATAAAATTTTGATATTATAAAAGTTTGCCGAATGTTAAAAGTATCAATAAAGAAAACTAAACCATAAAAATAGTTATGTCTTTAACTATCATATATTATTTTATTCCATTATGAAATATACCAGCGAATGGTTACCTAACTGCGTATTTAATTTATATATCCCGATGCTTTTATGGGAAAGTGGATGCTGAGGCCATATAAACCAGTATCTTAAGAACTGCATTAAGTGGTGGAAATATCTTTTAATCGGCGTCGTCTCCAAGCCATTCGGTGTTCCCTCTTCCATAAGTAGTTTAGCCCCAGGGATCGTACATAAAACTCGCATCTTCCCAAAAATAAAAATCACCATCTATTATTTCTTGTTCTTCTCCAGAAACAATGGTCTTTTCGCCATGCACCATGTTCTCAGACCACTTGTGCTCGAAGGACACAAAACGTTCCATGAATAGGAACTCCTGGATCATTGGTAGGGTGGGGGGATATTGCGAGAGGGGGTAGAAGGGTCTTTGGAACATTGTTTGCTCTTCTCCATCCACGCTATCGCGTAAAGGGGAAGTAAAAATGTTCTCTTTGTGTGTATGTGTGTGCGAACAGAAAATATTTCTGCTTTCCTTGCAGAAGATATGAAGTTCTTCCTCGTGTGTGTCTTCCAAATCTTTTGAACTTTTTGGCGATTTGATTTCTCGGTTGAGTTAGAGACAGAAGACGGTGGGGTTGGGGGGTCGAGCAAAAGTAGGGGAGGGTTCCAATGTTCCAATCGAATCAGAGGACCTTTTCGTCTGGGATCGTGGTCTTTCCGATAGCGTATCGATTAGGTGGTACACTTCCGGAACAATTTCTTTCCACCTCGATTGCAGTCCTTGACGTGACCGGGGTTGCAAAGGTGAAAACCCCCCATGCTACGAGGCGGAATTTTGCTGTTTTTCATGCTGAACATCGTTTTCAAGGAATGTCGAATAGCGCCGAAATGTGTCTTGCACTCGACTGTCTTTATTCTTAGATCAAATGTTACTTTTTTGTGTAGTTTTTTATGTAGACTTATGTGAAAATTCTTTGACTGGAATTTAGAAATTTGGGGACGCAAACTTAAATGGGTTAAACTAATTGGCTTTGCAAAAGTATGTATTTATTTTGTTATGGTTGAATCACTAAAATTATTTTTAGAATATTACACACAAGATAATTTGTTTTGGGGATCTGATGGCCGAGTGGCTAGTGCTTTGGCGTTCGATACCACAGGTTTCGGATTCGAATTCCAGTGGTGTCATCGTTGTTTGTAGTGGTTCGGAATCCACTTTAGACCATAGGTCTCGGTCTAATAAAGTCGTAGAGCTTTTTAGGAGGTATTGTTACTCGCATCCGTAGCATATCTTCAAGCAACACGTGGTCCTTGGGTAGTGCTAAATGAGTAACAGCGGCATATCCCTTGCTTATGGTATAGAGCGTTGTGGGGGTAGTGTTACTCGCATAAAACCTTCCATGTCAGTAATCAAAGTATTTGATATTCAAAAGTTACTCAAACTTCCTTAGACTTACAGCAGAGCCTTCAAATTTAGATATCAAACCATTAATAAGGAAGCATTGTGTCAACATAACCAATGTATTTATATCATATAAATAATGCAAGTTCAAGTGTAGGTCTCAATCAAATTAGCCTAAATTGTGCAAAAATTACAGCGATAGCCAAACTAAACCAAACCATATAAATAAAGCTTATCTAAATATTAGAAATGGAAAAAAAAAAAAAATTTCATAAATTTACTAGATAATGCAACCGATGTTAGCTCAAATACCATTTAAATATTAACAAAATTCAAACCTTTCAAGACGAAACATCAGAACCACGTGTAATTCACCATGATATATCTCTATCAAGATCTAGACACATTTGAGCCAAAAATATTGTAAAGTTTGCAAAACAAAAAAAAAAAACAAGTAGTCGAAGCAGTCCAAACTTTTATCATCAGAAGGCATTGATTGCAGCAGCTAAAGCTGAGGAAAAGGCATTGATGAAGTGCTACAGGGGAAACCTTTAATCGTTGAATATCCGTTTGGCGGCCGATATGAATGGTTTTCGATGCAACATCCGAACGTGATGACACCGCAAATGACCCCTCTTCCACTTCTCTTGGTGTTGCCGCCTTATCGGGGTCTATTGTTATTCTCGTATATCATCCAGGGGTCGATGACAGACGGAAGTCGTTTCTGTCATCCTTAGTCTGTGATTTATACCCAAGGATGCAGGGTAGTCGTTGCAACTTAATGTGCCAGACAAATGGTTGCCCAAGACTTGATGAGACTCGTTAATCTCAAAATTGACACGGAATTTTTTGTGGTATTGGTCTGCGTGTATATTTTGCAAAAGTTGCTTGTAGTTAGAATTTTCAAATAGCTATTTGATTTATGTAACAATTAAATATTTTTGTGACTGTATTATTGTGAGGGAATTTTTATATTGCTGGATTCTGGGAATTTATAGTGTAGATAATATTTTTCTCTTAAAATCACTTTTTCATTGCTAAACAAAAATTATATTTTCAAATTTGTAAATATCTAAAATTATAGTGTTATTCATCAATAGTTTTCTGTTTATAATTTTATTTATTTTGCAAATGCCGAACCTAAGGCGAATTGGCGCCTATGCCATTAGTTCATGGGTTCAAGTACTTTTTCACCATGTTTTCAAACAGATAATGTGCACTACAATTATTTAAAAGTTCAAAATTCATAGGCCGATTTGAATGACACAAAACACAGTTTGGAGAGTCCACCACTCAATTCTATTTATATGGTCACGTAAATAGTCCTGACCAGTCAAATGTCTAAATAGAGCCACCGCCGTCTAATAGAGCCGCCGTTCAATAGTTCAGAGCAATAGTTCTCTCTTCCTCCAGAATCATCCATCTCTTATCTATAGCGCGTTGAATCCTATCTTGTTTAAGAGTTTTCTTAAGAGTCAAGTTAACAAATAATTTAGACGTATAGAATGAAAGCGGTCGATGAATGCGTTTCTCAATCAAAGTTTCTTTCTTAGGCAGAACATCAGCTTTTTCGTTGTCCATATTTCCACAGGGGGCTGGAATCCATTGGAAAGAAATTCTGTCTGCCAGTATCTTAAGCAAAGGCCAACAGTCCAAGATTCTTTGGGGGCTATTTTGATTATTCAAAAAGCTTAATGTGCACTTTTGGAGTCAGACAATATGACTGCTTTTATACAGCAGTGGCTACGAATCGAGAGTCATTGAATAGTTGCAGCAATAGCATCGATTTCGCCATCAAAGGCAGTAATAAAAGGAGCCACAGGTAAATATAAACTAAAAAGCTCACTATGGACACCCGTTCCAGCACCTCTCGCTCTTTCAAACGTAGAGCCGTCAGTATAGGCAAGCATGCATTCAATTTTGTAAATAAAATTATAGTGATATTCCTCAACTATTTTCTCCTTATAATATTAACCTTTACGAAAAGATATTTATTTGTAAAAAAACTAATAAAATGATTCATTGATGATATCTCATTTATAGTTTCTAAATATAAAATTGCAAGTTTACCTTGGCAATAGTAATACAAAATTAAAATAATTTGACACATTAGCTAAGGTCTATATATCGAGTTATTAAATTGAATCTTCATAATAATTTTAAATTTTTGATTCTGTTGCTTTTTAATGGTAAATACTTGACGTCATTTGTTAAACATGTGACACACATGAAATAAATTCAATATTGCCACGATGTACTACTAAAGTCTACTACTTTTGCTGCTATCCACTTTAATGCTGCCACAATTTGGAATAATCACTCCAGGAATGTTGCGCAAGAAGTTCACACTCTACACTCTTTTGAATACAGTAGAACTCTCTAACCTGCAAATTAACGTCTTAACATAAACATGGGAATTTTCAGTTCTGGATGTTTTCGAGATTCGTTCTGTTTGGAAGATTAATGAGCTCCAAAGCCCCAGTTTTTATATAAAATTTGTCTTTATAGAATGTTATATTATAGAATGGGATTTATAAGTGTTTGTATATGGCAGAAAATGCGATGTACCACACAATTAATTCATTTGCATTTGTTATCTAACGCCATCTCATTTAAATGTAAAGTATCGTTGCATATTCATTTATTTCCTTTCAAAATGAAGCATTGATAATGATTTGGTTGTTTCACATAAGTGTATTTTGCAACTAATCTCATCGCATATATTATTTAGATTGATTTATTGATGAGAAATATATGTAGACAGCTTATTAATGAGAAATAATAAATGCACCAGAATTTTAATTAACATGTGTTATGAAAGCACAATTCAGCCTTATTGAATTCGGTGAACAAATCTTAGAACAGATAAGTCGATTATAAATATGTAAGTCGATTTATGCATAAATGTATCAAATCATTTGCTTATGATAATTAAAATCCCATGGTGCACAGTTTATTTTAAATTAAAGAACCGTGAATTCCTATCAAATAATATTAAACGTTAAATTCGTTTTAAAAAGTGACATGCCATTTCTCTATCAACTTCTATCAAAAACTCTTCAGATGGTAAAAAAATTTCTTCAGCCATCTGCAGGTAAATTTTCAACGTATAAGAACTTCACACAAATCCTTGGACTCAAGGGGGAAAAAAAAAAACTTTTGCCACCAGATCTGGTATTCTGAATGAAGGTTGCCTCAGACAGCAGCACCCCTCTGCACCTCCCAAAGAGGAGGTAGAGGTGCGAAAATGGAGCAAAGAAATCGATAACCCACAGGCGTCCTAGAGAAAAAAAAGAAGAACTTACCCAGTTTTATTGGCTGCCTCCGATCCTGGTCGGTACGCTCTTGGCCACAATTATCCACCTCCCGAATATTGCACCCCTCCATGTTATTGCTATTGAATTCCGATGCCTGTACTAGTGGGATGTTGCCTTGTCGTTTGGCTCTTTGAAATATCCGAATGGGATAGCAAACGATGCCGGTTTTGTTTTGTTGCTGAAATTGAGGGATTGGGAAGTTATTGTTGTATGGAGATATTTAACACTGGTCTCTTGAGGGTCTAAATTTAAGTTTAGTTTGAAGAATTACTATATTCGTAAATATCATTGGGGATCATTAAGAGGACATTCATTGGTCTCTCTGGGGTCTAAATTTTGATTTAGTTTGAAGAATTGCTATATTGGTTAATATCATTGGGGATCATTGTTGTAAATTTTGAGGACATTCATTACTGGTCTCTCTGGGGTCTAAATTTGAATTTAGTTTGAAGAATTATTATATTGGTTAATATCATTGGGCATCATTAACAGGGCATTCATTACTGGTCTCTCTAGGGCAAGGATGGTCAAACTTTTTCGGTCTCGGGGCCAAAAAATTGAAAAAAAGTTTGGCGAGTCAAGCTAAATTTTCTGAAATTTTAAAAACGATATACAAGTATTGTAATTTAAATTTGTTAATGAGATGAATGAAATTGCGATTTCATTTTTAAAAGTTTCTTATATTGAGTTTCAAAGTGAGATGCACTGATTCTGAGGAAGGAGGCTAAATGCTCATCTGTCAGTCTACTTCTGAAATAATTCTTTCAATGGCTCATAGTTCACTTGTTCATATGGTTCACATATATAAGATGAAGCAAACATAGCACTGATTTTCTGGGCGGGATATATTAAATTTGTTAAACTTACTTTCGATAATGATTTGTAGAATTCTAACTTTGGCAATATTTAGAAACAACTGCTATATATTTCTTTTAATTTGCCTCGTACTGGCAAATTAAAATTCTATCCGCTGGCCGGATAGAACCTTCAGGTGGGACAGAGTTGGCCCGTGGATCGTAGTTTGCCCATCCCTGCTCTAGAGTCTAAATTTTAATTTTTTTTTTGAAGAATTACATTTCCGAATAGCTAAAAGCAAGCCACATGAAGAAATGTTTTTCTATCATGAAAAAAAGTTTAAAGTGTAAGCCCCTTTTTCAATGATTTTACAATTACTCAATTTTTATCAGCTCCTGGTAACTTTGGTGAATGCTTTATTAGATTGTATCCCAACAATTGGTGCAGAGGTATTGTTATAGAGATGCAAAATTTAAATATATGGTTTTTAAATGTACTCATGCCAAAAACAATAGAAACTTACTTAAGCAAATTCTCTGAATTCTAGAGAAATAAAACACTTTTGTTATTTGTAGAGAAAGAAATCCTCTTTTCTAGCTTTGTTGAATTTGTGAATTACAGTTAATATGATAAAATGTGTATCTCTAAACTTACTTTCTTTGTACAATGAGATATAGTAGCGAATTTCCTTACTTCAGATTAATAATTTTATTATTTTTTTTCCATTTAATTTTTTTATATTAGCTTTTATTATTTTTTTGTTTTCTTCTCTTTATTTTATTTTATTTATTTTTTAATAATTATTATTTTATTTTAGTTTTATTATTTAATTGTTGTATGTAAAATGTAGATAATACTTAATTTTATAAGTCTCATTTTATACTTCTATGGTGCAAATGTAGATTGTATATTAAATAAAACATATTTTATTGTAAAAAAAATAAAGGAATGGCAATCCTTAAGGGCAATGGCAATCGCTTAAAGCAATGGCATTCCTTTTTTCACGGATATTCTGAATCTAACTATAGTTAACAGGACATCATCATTATCGGAAATCAATATAAAGAAATCGTTAAAGAAATAATGTAAAAAAATAAAAAGGAGCTAATAAATGCACCTTAGATAAATTATTACTTGAAAACTCAAAAGCATTGGATCTAATGAAAAATACTCCTCAATATTTTTCAAACCTTATAATTCTTTAAAATCTCTTAATAATAATATATTTATCTACAGAAACTGCTTTTAAAATGAAATTGCAGTAAATGTCTGATAAATAATATTGTATTTCCTAATGACTAATTTCTAGTCTTTGAAATGTAATCTGCCTTTTAACCTATACTGAATAAGTAAAATTACACTCACTAATACCTGAAATGCATAGACTGCCAAGCATTAACTGTAATCAACATACATGTAATTACATGCTTTTAAATATCCACACGTGAATCACAGCATAAATATTAAATCACAGTTAGGCATGTGGAAACTAGTTATTTCATGTGTTGTCTTTCAACTATGCATAATAAGCTAGAAAAATAGTGAATCGCTATTTGTAGAATTTGTCTGACTATTCTTTAATAAGTAAATACTTTTAACTTCGCAACTTCGGCTTATTATATATAATCAGTTTGTTTTGCACAGTAATCTTCTTATCATAATCTGAATTTATCAGAAGGGTGTTTATTAATCAAATAATGTATATTTCGTTTAGTTTTTCAATAAGTATTTTACTTACGATAGTTATTTGTATTTCCATTATCCATTTCTGACGCAGGATACAAGATCTTTGAAGAATCTTTATGAAATTATGTTTGTTTTTTCTAAGATGTCGACACATGCCCATTAACCCTCTAAGTTAATGGTATCTTTTATTATAAAGACCACTATTGTGGTGTATTAATGTATTTTCTTAGAAATTCTGAAATCTGAATTTAATCTGAATTAATCTTTATGAACTTACGTTTTTTCAAAGACATAAAAATACTTAAATTTTGACACACATGCCTACTAACACTCTAAGTTGAGGGCATCCTTATTATAGTGGCTACTACTGTGGTGTATCAATATAATTCCCTAGAACTTCTATCGTAATCTAAATTTATCAGCAGGGTGTCATTAATCAAATAATGTGTCTTTCGTTTAGTTTTTTATTAAGCATTTTACTTTTTATGGTTATTTGTATTTCAACTCTCTATTTCTGACACAGGCTGCAAGGTCTTTCAAGAATCTTTATGAATTATATATTTTTTCATTAACCATTAACCCTCTAAGATGACGCCATCCTTATTATAATGGCATCTCTGTGTAATGTAATCTGTGGTATCTCAATGTAATTCCCTAGAACGGTGAAAATATAATCGTAAAATCAAATTGTCAATATTAGATTCTCTATCATTTATTAAACCAGTGACAGCAAAGCACGCCACCAGCGAATCCTTTTCGATTTGCAAGTCTCCTATGCCAGTGTAAAATACGGCTAGTAACTAACGTATATTTAATAGTGTATTATGGATTGCCAATAAAATTTTTTTGTTATTGAAGTAATTAAAATTATCATAGATTATAATAAATTAAACAGTTCAAATTTCTTTGAAATAAGACCATTGCGACGAAACGTGTCGTTGTTGTGACTAATCCTCAGCGTCCAGCAGCGCAGAATGGACAGTTCATGAGTAATCTACTCATGGATAGAGGGAAAGTGGGAAGCTTCTGTTGTGATGGAGCACCCGTAAGTAGAAGTCTGATTTGGATCCGCGACACTGAAGAACGAAAGCAGTGCCTTCCAGGAGGACTTTTAGGGGGAACTATCCCGTATTTGAGTATCGTATGGGAGAAAATCCGGAAAAATTCACACCAGGTAGTTTGACTAACAATGCAAGATCCCAAATACCATTGAGTCTCTTCGTTTTTGAAACAGCGTCTACAACAATGCCACCAACGTATTGAACCTCAGCCCTAATGCTCACCAGCGGCCCACATTGCCATTGAGCCACGAGTTGTGCTTTCGAAAAATTAATTAATGTTTGATGAAACTTTTAACAAAATGAAGCTAAATATTTAAATAATTGAACTTGACGAAACGCGATGAGTTCACATTTGTAATTCTGTTTTACATAAAATCATTTATAAGCTTGGCGCGATTTAAAGATTCACCCTTTGAAGATATTTGAATGAATACATCGAACAGTCATGCAATAATCTATTGTTGCAATGGTCTTATAAATTTATTCATATATTCAAAATCTGAGAAATATTGCAAGATAAATATCATAAAATATGCATATAAATCATCTCTATTAATCTCACATGCTATTATGATGCAATATTATTGATGAAGCAACCTTATGACTTCAAGTTTATAAATGATTACAATGTTTAAAGTTTTATAATGTTAATAATTTTGCAATGAATTTCAGTTTCGTAAGATATTCGCAACTGCATATTTTAGTAAAGATAGTTAGCTTTAATTCAACTTAGAAGTAATTTAAAATGTCGCATCAAAATTATTTTTATATATGCTTAGACTTATCTTTAAATATCGCAGTTCCCATTCTACAATTCGCGCTTTATACATTAGAAAATATTGAAAATTCCTGGTGCGCATTATAAACCACTGCGTATAATCTGTAAATATTTTTCTTCTCGGATTATCAGTAAAAAATTAATTCCAAATATTGCCACTTAAAAATTCTTTTTTTTCCCTAAGAAATTAGCAGACGAAATTTCAATTTCATACAAAAGTTCATAGTTATTTCAAAAAAAAAAAAAAATAATAATAATAATAAATATAAAAAAAATGTTAGGAAAGCCCAACTCATGGGGCAGGGAAAACGTACCCAATTAATTTGTAGGTACTGCTTTCAGAAACGAGGGCATACGATAGTGATTATGACAACTTACACTGAAGTGACAAAAGTCATGGGATACCTCTTAATATCGTGTCGGCCCTCCTTTCGCCCGGCGAAGTGCAGCAACTCGACGTGGCATGGACTCAACAAGTCGTTGGAAGTCTTCTGCAGGAATATTGAGCCATGCTGTCTCGATAGACGTCCATAATTGTGAAAGCGTTGATGGTGCAGGATTTTGGGCACGAACAGACCTCTCGAGGATGTCCCATAAATGCTCAATGGTATTCATGTCGGGCGATCTAGGTGGCCAGATCATTCGTTGGAATTGTCCAGAATGTTCTTCAAACCAATCGCGAACAGTTGTGGCCCGGTGACATGGCGCATTGTCATCCCTAAAAATCCCATCGTTGTTTGGGTACATGAAGTACCAAATGGCCACCATGGCTGCAAGTGATCTCAAGTAGCTGAACATAAGCATTTCCAATCAATGTTCGGTCCAGTCGCACCAGAGGACCAAGTCCATGCCATGAAAAAACAGCCTACACCATTACGGAGCCACCACCAGCTCAGTGCCTTGCTGACAGTTTGGGTCCATGGCTTCGTGGGGTCTGCGCCACACTCGAACCCTACCATCAGCTCTTACCAACTGAAATCGGGACTCATCGGACCAGGCCACGGTTTTCCATTCATCTAGGGACCAACCGATATGCTCACGTGCCCACGAGAGTCGCTGCAAGCGATGTCGTTCTGTCAGTAAAGGCACTCGAGTCGGTCTTTTGCTGGAATAGCCCAAGAAAGCCAAATTTCTCCGCACAGTTCTAACAGACAAGTCCCTTGTACGTCCCACTTTTTCTGCTGTTATTCGACGCAGTGTTGCTTGTCTGTTAGAATTTACGACTCTTTGCAGACGTCGCCGGTCTCGGTCGTTAATGCAGGCGGTCGACCACTGCGCTGTTCATGGTGGGATGTTATGCCTGAAATTTCATACTCTCGGCACACTCTTGACACAGTGGATCTGGGAATGTTGAATTCCTAACGAAAATGGCAAACCCATGCGTCTAGCTAACATTCCGTAGTTTAATTCCCGTCGTGCGGTCATTCACGTCAAAACCTCTTCAGAATAACTTGAACAGAAATGAAAGCACTGCGTATTTATACCTGTTCTACGGATGCTATCCATCTGAAAATTTGCATATTGCTATCCAGTGTATATGATAATAAGACCTGAGGGTTGGTAGACTTAGTAATCAATTTGGATTAATCATTTTTGCTACATTCCTTGATTTAAATCATTCAAAGCGTCAGCGGCCTGATGGGTAATTGGCTAGTGCTGTGGCCTTTGGTACCACAGGCTTCAGATTCGAATCATGGCGGTGGCATGGATGTTTGTTAATGGTTCGAAATCCATGTTAATCTGTAGGTCCCGGTCTAATTAGCATAAAGTGTGCACAAAATTATTGTAGAGCGACAAAAAACAAACCTGATAGTAGTTTTCTGGGTTTTCTCAAAATGACACGCAAACCTGGGGATATCTCTAAAAATCTTCCAGAATGGCAATGGTCTCTCCTCATCCTCCGTCGATGGGCTGTTCGCAGTGTTCATAAGTGGAACACAAGATAAAATGATGTTCAACGGCAAAAACATTTATGGAAGCTGTGATTGATAAAAGGTTGGTATGTTTTTCACGAAAGGAAAAAAAAATGCGACGTGCATCATACGTCATAAGTATAGCGAGTGGATAAAAATGCGCATTATAATGCAACAAATTATTCAGTCTTTTCTGATGGCTGTATTGATAATTGCCCGAAAACTCGTGGCTCAGTGGCAACGTGCCCGCTGGTGAGCATTAGAGAGAAGGTTCAATCCATTGGCAGTTTTGTTGTAGACACTGTTTCAAAAAAATGGAGGAGGTTTCAATGGTGTTTGTATTGCTCAGCATTTTGCCTCGTTAGTCGGACTATCTGATAGGACTTCTTCCGGGGGTACTACTCTCATACGATACGCAAGTGCGGGGGTAGTTGCTAAAAGTCCTCCCGGAAGGCACTGCCCTCCTTCCTGAGCTACACGGAGCAGAAGTCAGACTTCTACCTATGGGTGCTCTATCATAAACAGAAGCTGAACCCCTCTTCCTTCCTTCCATGAGGGACACGACGGCGACAACAACAACATCAATTGATAATTAACTAATACTTACTAAGATTTTCATCTCTTTCACCAGAAAGAAATCTAAAATGGCCAATTTTTTATATGTTCAGTTATTCTCCTCTTTTTTTTAAGCTTTTCCAATATTTAATTTTCCATATTTAATTTATTAATTTATTTTCCATACATATTTTCCATTTAAACTCTAACAATTCTACAACGGTGGCCATTTCTTAGTTTTTATTTTTCTATGGATGCCAACAAAACTCATCACTTAAAAATTTAAATAATCATTAAAATCCATTTAAAAATTTCTTCAGAAACTTATTAAAAAATTTACATTAACTACTAGTTTTATTGATCTCATTTTCCAATTCCGCCTTAACCACGCCCCATTTTTTTAATAATTACTGTCTGACACTCTGTTAACAAACTAGAATATCCCCAGACTAGTTTTTACAGTCTCATAACTTTAATATCCTTCTAATATTCAAGGATCATTAATCATCTCACCTTTAAAAGAAATTCATATTTTTCCTATAAGTAAGAAAAGAAAGTCTATCTTTTCAACCACCCACTATGAAGTGTGGGAAGAATCGTATCTCTCTGACCCACTTCCTTGGATTTATCACTCTCCAGGACTGTTGATTTATGGACTCGTCCAAACATTTGGTAGCGCCAATCCTTAGAGTGAAAGGATTTTTGTAGATCTCCATTTCCACTGGAAGGGGGAGAGGACAAATATTTACAGTAAATGACAACCTCCGGGATATTGTAAGTCTGGTTTCTTCAGCTTTATGTTAAAAAGTCACGATCCAGTCGGATATTCAGAAGACACTCTGAGGTATTTGGAAGTGAATATTTTCTCCCCGTGTGCCCTTATTCTGGAATTTAAATTGGTTTTGTAATATAATGAACTGTTTTCATCGAAAATATGGATGGATTACAAGAAGTTTATTAAGTTATCGTAGATATCCCTGTTTAACTTAACAAAGTTGTCATGGATTCGCCATGAATTGTTTCATGATTTGTTATGTATTCGCTATGATTTGTTTTTTTGCATGGATTCGCCATGATTTGTTATGGATTCGCCATGATTTGTTATGGATTCGCCATGATTTCAACAGTCTTGTTTATCATATATTGGTTATTTGGTTCATCTATTACCAATGTGTTGAAATATTTTCTACCGGAATTGAAGTTTTAGGTTTATTTAATAATAAAAATGGAAATTCTGATTAACTAGGAAATTATCTGATTAAATTGAAAGTTGTTGAAATTTTGCCATTCGTAAGAAAAAAGATGCAAAAAATATTTCAAGAATTATTTCTGCTTTGTTTTGAAGGGAAATGATAATCATTTATCATTCAATTATTTTATTACTAGATTGTATATTTCCTGTGTACGCCAAGTTGATATCTTGCTTTATAAGAAGAATAAAACTTTTTATTTGCTATATATAAAGCACTAAACTATAATTGATTAGCTATTAGTTAACTTGTCGAATCAAAATTAACATCGAGTTTGTCATCAACTGTTCGAAATTGTTGCTAATATTGTTAACGCAACTTCAGTGTAGATATTTATTAATAATTATATTATTAATTGTGTTATATGTACATATTTTATAAGGTGATGGATTTTAAGTTATACAAAATGTTTCAAGGATATAAACTATTGATTTTGACAACAAAAAATATTGCCAACTACAATATATAATCTTAAAGAATATTCGATTACCTCTGCAGGTATATTGTAACTGCAGTATTATTTACATAAAGTATATACGACTATGTTTTGATCGATGGAAACATACAACAAATGTACATTATCTGTCATCCATTATGTGTTTTAATCTATCATTTTGTAATTGTTGATGATAATACCATGATACATCTAAATAACCAGGGAGAATTCTGAAACTTCGACATGAAGAAATTATTTATGGCGAATTTATAATTCCATTTAATGAATTGTATTAATTGTAGGCATTACTTTATCTCTCAATATTTGGTGAAAACACCTCTGAAATTTAATCTGTTTTGATGACTTAAAAACTTTCAACATGCTTACTAACTTCAGGAACTAAGCGAATCTGTTTGAGCTTTTATGAAATAATCATCATAATTTTCATTCATTGATTTTCTGAGAGACTAAATAAAAATTCCATGACAGCTTATGAAATGCAATTATATATAGATGTTTCAACTATTGATAGTTCTTTTCATCCACTCAGATATGTGTTATTGGTAAATATATATCTATGTATCATGTATTATTGGTGTTATGCAGTTTAATATAGTCTGATAATTTGCCTTTATTGCCAGTAAGTATGTTAAGCATATTTCAATCTCTAAAAAATGTCTGACTGTTTTAGTTTTTTAAAAAAATATTGGAACTGGACTAAATATTCAACCAAAAACTTTGTGATTTTTTTAAGATATCGTCGAAGAAAATTTTTATGAATTTGAAAATAATACATACTACTCGTTTAAATGTTTGAAATTACTTGTTAGTAGATATGAGTTCTATCGAAATGAAGTTTCTTCTTTTTCCATCATTAATGAAGGTAAGTAAATATGTGTAACTGTTATAAAAAATTCGTTAATGTAATTCAATGATTCACTTTTGTAAAAATTCTAAGTTATTAAATATAGGTTATAATAGTTTATTTCTTTTAATTATCATTTAAAATAAAAATAATGAAATGTCGAGAAATCTTTTTTGAATTTTACACATTAAAAGTTTTATCTTCTATCATCATTATCGTAACGTGACAATCTTTTATAAAGTAAAGTTAGTTGTAACCTCACGTGAAGTCTTTCTTTAAACTTTTATAACGTTTTAAAAATAGCGTAGAGAAAAATATCGAATTAAAAACAGGAAATACTGATATAGTTAAAGGGAAGATATGTGTTAAAGTTATTGTACGTAAACGTATTGTGTTAAGCATATTGTTAAAATTAACAATATGTGTTAAAAGTAAAAAATTAACAATATGTGTTAACAGTAAAAAATTAACAATATATGTTAAAAAAAACATTAGTAAAAAGTAACAAATTAAACTTTAAAAAAATTAACGATGAACAATTTTAAACAATAGGTTAACAGTAATATTTTAAACAATAATAAACAATAATAAAAAAATTTTAAACAATATATATGTTAACAGTAAAATTTTTAACAATATATAAAAAATTAAACAATATATGTTAACAGTAAAATTTTAAACAATAATAAAAAAATTAACAATATATGTTAACAGTAAAATTTTAAACAATAATAAAAAATTAACAATATATGTTAACAGTAAAATTTTATCAGTAAAAATTTAACTAACAGTAAAAAAATTAACATATGTTATCAGTAAAAATTTAACTAACAGTAAAAAATTAACAATATGTGTTAACAGTAAAAAATTAAACTAACGGAAAAAATTTACAATACGTGTTAACAGAAAAAAATTAACAATAGGTGTAAACTATCAATAAAAATAACAATAAAAAATTAAACTAACAATAAAAATAACAATATGTATTAAAAGTAAAAATTTAACTAACAATAAAAATTAACAATAGGCGTTAATAGTAAAAATTAACAACAATAAAAAAATTAACAATAGGCGTTAATAGTAAAAATTAAATTAACAACATACAAATAACAATGTGCCTTCTACTTTTTCCTTTATAAATATTTCAGGATAAGTTAAGAAAAACACGCTAGCACGTTCCTAGCTTAGGCGTCAAGGAATTGAATTTTTTTCTGTTAAATGTGAAATGTTTCTCTCGCGTGGAAAAAGCAAAAGCCAGCTCGTACGGAAGAGAAACTGTTCCAGGAATCGAAGCGGACACCTAATTAAGACTTCCCTTGCCCAGCGGAAGCACAGAGAGGAAATATCGATTGAGCGGGAAGCGTGAGCCCGACATTAATCTAACTTTTGAATGAATTAGTTAAGCGAATGGTTACTTCTAAATCACTTGAAACAATGTTATATGGCGAACGCTTATTATTTGTTGGAGGTTTTTTTTTTTTTTTTTTTTTTTTTTGCTTGTTTGATTGTTATAGAACATCGGTAAGCCTCGTTTTTCACTGAAGTATGCCATTAACAACCCACTGATGGGTCATAAAGAGGAAGGCATTGCCATACAAGATTTTAAGAGTAACTTGCCACATTTGGGAAATATATGGTAGAAAATTCGGGAAATTCGCACCGGTGAGGTTTGTAATCGACGAGGGACACTGCATCACAATAGCCAAGAAGTCACGTAAATATATCAAATTAAACAAATCTTTTAGGGAACTGATAGCCTAGTGAATAGTGCTCATTGGCACAGGCTTCTAGTTCGAAATCCCGACGGTGCCATGAACATTTGTAATGGTTCAGAATCCACATTAAACCATACGTCTTTGATGTCTAATATGACTGTAGATCGTTAAGCGTAGAGCTGACAACCGTACTACGTAAAAAGAAAACATCTCTTGTCTCAAAATCTGGCAGAGGGTTGTGGCTATTGTGCCAATGAAGAAGAAGAATCAAGTCTTTTAAATATATCTTAGTCAATGAAATTTTCTTAGTTTTGTAACTTACTATGGTAAGCACCCAATTAATAAATTCGATAAAATCTTGATCCGCTATTATTCTTGTTAAATATAACTGTTATTATAACTATATCAAAAAGCTAAAAATTGAAATTATAACCTTTACATTAAAAAATGGATCCACCATAAAAAAATGTTTTAATGGTTTAATTTAACTTCAAAAATGGCTTACTATTTAAATAGATTTGTTGCTTTTCTATATTTCTCAATGATAGATGGATACAAAGGTACCACAGGTTTCGGGTTCAAGTCTCATCTATGGAAATTTTTTGTATGGTTCGAATTTTCAAACCGTAGGTCCCGGTCCTAATATAAAGATCTTATCTTAACTTCCCCCTTGGTAATTCAAACGTTAGTAAATCTAAAGATGTAGTGTTTGCCAGATAGATTTGCAGCCATTGGACAAAAAAATTTTAGTATAAAAGGCGAGATGTAAATTATTTATTATATAATTTATTAAAATATATATATATATTTCTCAATAGATTTTGATTACGATGAAACTAGTTTTTATTGAAAATACGTGTATTATTTCTAAATTCATTTGTATTTTCACCTTCTTTGTGTAGAAAAAAATATTGAATAATCTTAAATGATTTACATTTTCGGAAAGATTAGAAATTTCAGTCTGTCACGGTAAATTATAATAATGAGAATAATTATCACATATTTGAAGGGAATAGTTGGCATTAATTTTTATTAAAAAAAATTAAGTTAAACTATTATTAATTTTTAAAAACCTAAAAAATATATATCTGTGCAGGATACTTTTACTTATATAAGAATTCTCTCATGATTAAAAATAATTTGGCTACTCTATGTTTAATTTTAGCTTATAGCTGGCTAGATAGAGCGTTTATTGACGTTATTTGTAGTTACTTTGGAGCAAATAGTCATAAATTCGATCCTTATAATCGTTTATCAGTAATTATTTGATTAACGATGACTCAGTACGTATAATAAAAAATGGTTTTGCGTTGTCGGGCTGTGTTTTTTTTTTTTTTTAAATATTTTTTTTCATTTTATTTATCTATTTATTTATTTATTATTATTATATGGAGGTTACGTTGCAGCTTTCCTATAATACCCCCTGATAACACCCGATCTGCTTTAATCTCTGATTTTCATGGAATCTAGTACGAAATATGAAATACTCATATATAATTTATTTATCTTTAGAAATTAGTAATTACAATTATAATATAATTCTTTTTAAAAAGATAAAAATGACTTTAGGATTCATTTTTATCTTAAAAAATTTAATCAAAAATTTATTTCAATTTCAAATTTTATGTATTGTATTTTATGTGTTTTGCGTTGAATAATACACATTAACTCCAATTCAAAGTCCATAAAATATTTTTTTTCAAAAAAGTGCTGTGTATAAAATTTACTGATTAAATGCATTAATTTGTTTTTAAAACCAAAATTGATAGTTCAGATATTTTTTCAGATATTTTATAATTGTAAAAAGATAATAATTGCACTGTCTTTATTACATCATGTGTAATTACATAAATTATTTAGAAAGTCCTTTTCAGAATTTGCTATTACAACCTTATTTTTAAAAAGTGCTGACTGTTGCAATGAATAGATGCTTGTCTTTTGACATTTAGTTATAATAGCTTTTTGAGCTATTTACATTCATTAGCATTTTTCAATTCTAAACTAGTCAAACACTAAAATATTCGATGTTTAGATCATAAGCAAGAGATGCATCTTAAAATTAGAATAATATTTTTTTTTTCCTTTAATTTATTGGCACATGCATGGATAAAATTATATAGTTGTTTTTATTTCAGGAATAATTGACTTTTTAACGATTGTCAAAGTTAATAAACTACAGAATTTAACCTTCTCATTATACGCTATAAATATTCAACATGTTGTTAGCAGTACGTAGATTTTACTGTTTGAGGGAAAATCTGAAAAATAAACCACTGATCGTTTAATGGCATTTTATGCGGGCACATTACAAAATGGTTGGCAATGCTCTACATAGAACATAACCTTTTAATTTTGCATTGCAAGTTTACATGCAATTATTCAAAATATAAAAAGCTTAAATTAAAAGTAAATAAATACATCTCATTATTTAAAGCACAATACCACAATCTCCTTTTTTTTTTATTTTATTTTTTATTTTATTTTATTTATTTATTTTTGAAGTAGAGGGAGTTTCGCGTCCTATATAAAATAATAATGACTTATCAAAACAATTTTATGAATAATTCAAAATTCAATGATGATATTAATTATGAAAATAATCGCTCTTAAAAATAATCATTAAATAAAAATGATCTGATCTGCCTATGTTGTAAATAATATATTTTTATTATTTACAATATAGGCAGATAAGTACTTCATATGAACAACACTTTGATCAAAGTTAATAAATGCAAGAGTATGATTACAATTAACATTATCATAAACAAATTACATCTATAAAAGCACGTATATCAGATATCCGATTATATTTATACTACTGCAATGATATAAAATCTTATTTTGTTATAAAAATTTTGTATATTTATAAAAAATAAAGCTTTAAATATTATTAAAAATTATTTGAAATAAGTCTGTAAATTTTAAATATTCTAAGGTAATTTAAAATTCATATATATTAACATAATGTAATCAGAAATACTGGACTTCTTGATGTTTGTTTGCATTTCTCATAATTTTAAAATTAACTCATTATCATTGTCTTCACAAACAAGCATTATGTTTTATTTTAAAAAACTTTCACTTTAATAAAAATAAATATTAATAATCTGATTTAATTCTCTTTGATTATGGGATATTTCTTTAATATCAATTTCTTATTTCTGTATAAATCCAGCATTTCTTTGTATGCGAACTTGAAAGAGCTTTTGCAGTGCATGTAAGCAAGCAATTTATTCTTATTTAACGACTATCAAGAAAGTCGCCTTTCATTCAGTGCGAAATGGAACAGCCCATTTTTAAAGCGCTTGTCATGCAACGCTTGGATGGGGGTGTGGGCACTAATAACCCGATGATAATTATACCTCGTAATTTTCTGTGCCTTTTCAGCCGAGAGTGTTGAGTGCCCCTGATTTGGTATTCTAAGAGAAGAAGTATTTCGTGACCAGTCATTATTTGGGGCGGTTTTTCTGCTTAATGAAGATTATGCATAGAAAAATCAAGAAGGTTTCCCTTTCCTCTTACCTTGAACAAGCAGTGATATATGGATTTAATAAAAGTTTCATTTCTATTTTCGTTGTTGTTGCTAGATATCTGTGAACCTCGTGTTCCACTGATGTATGCCACGGACAACCCACCGACTTTTTAGATGTAATTTCTCTGCGTGTTTTGTGGGATAAAACATAATTCCCACCACGCAACCTGATTGCCGATTCGAGACGCTTGACGTGATGCTGTCCTGGTCTTCATTGAGTCTCCTGGATGCAACGCGGCCCGATGGTCAATTCGCTAGCGCCCCGGCCGTTGCAGTCATGCTTCAGATTCAAAACCTGGCGGTGGCATGGATGTTTCCGGTCTAATTAGCCTAAAGTGTGCACAAAATAGCTATAGAGCGACAAACTAAACCTCGATGCAACGGACGCCACCAGTGGTTTCAAATCTACCCTCCAGCACGATGGCTCCTCACGTTGCCACTAAACTCTGAGTCAGAGATTTATTTCGATTGGTTGGTAGGACTTTTGAACGGCCTAACGAAGATCATCAAAGTTCCTGAAAGTTATAGTTTAAGAAGATTTAAAATGACTTAACAATAAACTAATATCATTGTTCACTCTTCATGTATTGATACTTTGAATCAAAATATTTCTGTATGTGTTTTTAAATTTCTCAAGTACTTACTGAAATTACTTCCTGGCATTCAAGTTTCAGACATGAGATGAGGCATAATTACATCGTTACATTTTGTTTCTCAGAAGATGTATTCGATGTCTTCAAATTTTAATGAAAGAGGGAATGGATGTGGATGAAAGAACCTTTCCCTCCACTCTTGACAGCTGATACAACTCCATTCAGATAATTACTTTTTCTTTTTATTTCAGTGTTCATTTTTTTTTTTTTTTTCTGTTGTCTCGAATTTTGTGCTACATTTTATTGATCAATTGTTTTTAACCTTTGTGTCTAAAGTTGAATAATAAAAATATTGAATTTAAATAATTCTTTACATTTCTTAGTGCATTAAATATACTATCAATATATAATCTGTAGTCTTTTTTTTTTTTTTTTCTTTTTGAAGGCTTTGCCCCTTTGTGAATACCAGGGATTGTTAGCAGATTTGAAAGTCAATTTAGTCAAGAAGAAAACATTGAAGAAGAAAACTTGAAGGTTCATCTGAGGGCTCATACCGGAGAACGCCCTTTTCAATGTTTTTCGTGTGATAAAAGATTTTCTCAAAAACATGCCTTGGTTGATCACATGAGGACTCATACTGGAGAACGACCCTACAAATGTCCTATTTGTGCCAGTGCATTTTCTCATAATGTGTCCTTGAAAAATCATGTAGCAATTCATAGAAGAAAGGGTGACAAAGTTTAATTTTGGGATAAAATTACTCTAATGTGATATATATTTTGATGCTAACTATTTATTTGATAATTGTATTTTGTAGAGCGTTTATTCACTTTACCTGTTTTTGCTTTTATGAGTAAGATGCATTTTTCAAAGTAATTGAGATTACTTTTAAAATAGTTATTTGTGAAAAGATACATGACATTAATTTACTGTTTATGAATCCAAATTATAAAATTTAGTTTATAGAAATACAATGCATAAAGATAGCTGGGGAATAACGTAGATAATTACTGATGTTATTTTCTGTGACCAAAAGAAACTGCATACTATACGAGTGTGTATATATATATATATCAAAAGGAATCATTACTGTTTTGTATTCATGATAATTGTTCTCAAATGTACTATAAAGTTATATGAATTTAATTGTTGAGTTCTAACACTTAAGATTTTTTTAGATAGCTTACACAACTCAATTCAGACAACTACTTTTTCTTTTATTTCTGTGTTCATTTTTTTTTCTTTTGTCCCGAATCACATGCTATGTTTTCTTTTATCATACATTTTCTTAATCCTTTTTATCTAAAAGTTGAATAATAAATATACTGAATTTAACTAATTCTTTACATTTTTTGGTACATTAAAATGTACTATCTATGTATAAATCCAATCTGCTTTTTTTACTTTCTTTTGCAAGGATTGTTAGCAGATTTGAAGGCACTGTGAGGATATATCAATGCCCTTTTTGTGAATGCCACTCATACCATGTTGATAATCCGAAACAATCTTTTAACTCACACCACCTTTCAACTGTCCGTTTCAGTGTGGCGAAGCATTTAGTCAGAATATTTTCCTGCAGCGTCATCTGAGGACTCAAACCTGAGAGCGCCCTTTTCAATACTCTGATTGTGAAAAATTTTCTCAAAAACCAGGCTTGGTTGATCACATGAGGACTCATACCAAAGAATGACCCTACAAATGTTCTATTTGTCCCGAAGCCTTTTCACGAAGTTCTAACTTAGAGCAACATATAAAAATTCATAGAAGATTGCATCACTGATCTTAATTTTAGAAGATACATATTATAAGGCTAACTTTATATTTGAAAATTGGATTCTTAGACTGTTCATATTAACTTTAATCCTTCTGTTCGAATCCTATGAGTAAAAAGCACAACTTTCAAATTCTTTGATTTTTAAAGTAATTCTTTTTGTGAAAGATTCCATAATGTTACTTTCCTTTTTATAAAGCTTAAGTAATAAAAATTATTTCTAATCTTAAAAGAAATTCAATATTTAAATATTGTTAGGAAATAAAATAGATAATTAGTGCATCAGAAAATACATAATTAGTGCATTCTTTTCTATAAAATAAGAAATAATATAAGTGTATTTATAATGAATAATATGTAAGTGCATATATGAAAAAGAATCATAATATTTCAGAATATGTACGTGTGTACAGCAATCTTAATTCTATTCATCACAGATGTTATTAATTCTATTAGAAGTTTGCATGAAATTTTATCAATTTAAAACTCTGTACAGTTTTGACACTTACGATTCATTCATCTGTACTATTGAAATGGAGATTTTCTAAATTTTAATATTTGCAAAATGAGTTCTGCTTATAAAAGAATTTATTATCATTGTTTTTATTAATATTTTAATTCATGAAGCAACAATATTATGTTTCAAGGAATCCAATCATATGTTATGAAATTATTAATTGCTAAATTAACTTGATAATATGTTTTTAAAAAACCCATTTTGCAGTAAATGAATTTTATGTGATTAAAGATTTCAAATTGATATGAATAAATGATCTCATCCCTATATTGACAATCTTGAAAGTTAATACATACCATTTGAGAAGAGTAAATTTTCTTTTTTTTTAATATTTTCCTTATTTTTATGTTATCTCAGATTTCTTGTTATGTAAAAAAGCTGAGCATTGAAAATATTGACTATGAATATTTATGCTTATTAATGAATTTTTCATTTTTCTTTGTGTGTGTGTGTGAATCTCTAACAATTGTAAATGAATCACCTTGATTTTTGTTACTTTGTTTTGCTTATGTGAGTATCACTTTTGAAGATATATGAAGCCACTCTTTGCAAATAATGTGCAATCAAATTTAATCACTTCATTTGGCATGCCTCGTTGCAAACTAAGAAATGTGTTTGGCATAAGTCCAACAGTCTGAAAGAGATTAAAGGCATATACTGAGATACCACTGTGTCCAAAATAATCATATTAATATTAAAGCATATAAAACCTTTTGTAATAATTTCTTCTCAATAATTAAATTATTTTGTTTTTTTGTGGTTAGGTAAATTTCAATTTCAAGACAACTTTAGTTTTTTAGTTTTTGCAATGTTAAATGTGCAAATTATCTGGCCAATCTTACATGTGATTTTTATGCAGAACAACAAGATTCATTTTTCACATTGTAGGAAATAATGGTTCAATAGAAAAAAAATCGCATGCTCCTAATTGTTAACTTTTCTAAAAACTTGAAATGTTTGATGTCGTTTGTTTTGTATAGGAATAATTAATGTGAATTTATTAATCTGAGTATGTAATGTATTAGCATTTTTAATACTCATTTAAATATTTTATTTTTAATTTTTCAATCCATCAAAATATACTTGGGCAAGTTGCTTTTTATTCCATGAATAATTTTTAATTGTAGTCAAAATTACTTTTTAATTTAAATTAAATTGTTAGGCAGAAAAATTATGAAGGCTTCATTTTTCCACACTCAATTAATACTTTTACTACAGTTATTTTTGTAAATATTTCCACATTTTTTGACAAAGAAACTTCTAACAAGTTTCTAAAGATTAAAAGACAATTATGTAACTGAACTGCACCTATAACTTTTTACAAAGAGATAACATGTATGTGTACCTAATAATTGGAGCATGTAATCTATTTCTATTTGCTTATAGTTACCTTTACTATTATTCTGAAGATGAAAATACTAATTAAAGGAGGCAAGATTATATTAATTGTACAGTTAATAGAAATATAAATGATAAATATAATAAGCAAAATAAACTTCATAATTTGATAGTATTTATATTTTTGATATATATTTGTAGTGTGTTTGTGAGAGAGACAGAGAAAAGAAATTATAATGCTGGATGGTATTTAACAGAGGTGTCTCCAATTTTGCTATGTTTTTGACAAACATAAATATTTAGATTTTTCACATGATCTATTCAAATGGAGATTTCTGTATTTTAATATTTAAAAATAAATCTTCAATAAATATTTGATTTGTGGCACATAATGGTATTGAATTTTTTTCTTCCAACTTTCAATAATAAATAAAATCAAGTAATAATGTATATCAAGTAATAAAGTTTTACTTATTTGCTTTACCTTTTCAGATTAAGTTTCTAAAAATATATTTTAAAAAACATTTCAAAGAACGTTTTATTCATAGAAGCTCAGAAAATAGTAAAAAAATTTAATTTGAAATACCTGCTCAATGTAGACCCTGATGTCACCATATATCAGATTCGGTATAATGATAACATTTATATTCTCCAAAAATATAGTTTATGATTTTTAATACATTTTTCAATTAAAAAGGTAAACATTTTTAAAAATAAGTTTTTAAACTATTGACCCAAGTAAAATTAATATTTTTAATTCCAGACAACTAAGTTTTACTTTTTGTCCTCTGTTTTATTTTTGTATACTTTATTTTTACAAATGTGTCAAACAGTTTGCTGTTCTGTATCACATATTGATTTTTATCCTGCTTATCAAAATGTGTGTAACAGAAACATAGAAAATGAATATTTTTGAATTTTATAAATACCTTATATTTCACAAAAACCTGAACAGTTATAATTAATCTAATTTTTATTTTGCAGAATTTGGTATAGTTCTGTGTTGTAACTTTTCTATTTTTTTTTTGTGAATACCTTACAATATTTCTGTGATCATGTTCAAACTCAATTCGTATCTGAATTGATCTATTTGAATAATATTTAATATAAAGATTTGGATTGAATTCAATAAATTCTTTGTATGCCCTATTTGCTGCATTTTTTCTCGGAAATTCACTAATAGACATATTGAAATTCAGAAAATTTTTTTTTTCTTTTAAGAAATTTTTAGCTAATTTGATTATTTTTGCTAAAATAAAATTTTAAACTTATTTTTAACGTTTTTCTTTTTGTTTGGTTAATAATTTATACTTTTCATATTTTACATGGAACTTAGTTTTTGAAGATGGAAGAACTTATTTAATTTATTTATTTATTTATTTTATAAACATTGAATAACATGTTTATTTGAGGGTATGATGGTTATTTTTAATTGTTTGTTAAAAATGTGTTTTTGAAATTTGCTTTAGTATATTTTTAAATTGTCTTAAAATGCTTATCTTTAATTTTATTGAAATATTGAATAAGCAAGTTATAGAAATTTTTCACTTGATTTTTCTTAGAAACAATAAGATTTTTCTCTAAAAATAAATAAGTTTTTTTAAATTAAAATAAATAAGTTTGTGGATGTTCATTTTTAAAGCTCAAACAGATGTTAAAAATGATGAAATCAAATTTATGTGGAATAAGTCCCTGATTTGACAGGTTAATGAGAATATTTTAATAATCAAATTAATTTCAATTGACACAAATTATAACAATATTTGCATTTTTTTTAAAATTTTTCATATTTAAATCTTTATTTTATTTGTTACAAAATAAATTTTCAATAAATATTTCAATCTTTCCACATAATGGTATTAAATTATTTGTTTAAATTTTTAATTGATCAAATAAAATTGAAGATCCATTAATAAATCCAGTTTTTTTTTTCTTTTGGGCTATTAACATTTTGAATAAAATTTTAAATTTTTTTTAATTTCTTATAAATACATATTTTACATGGAACTTAAGACTTCTGTAGAATATTAATAATTCTATTAATTTATTTTATTAAAATTTGAATCTGGGTTATACTGGTATATTTATTCAAAATTATGTGTTTTTTTAATTTGTAGTATATTTTTTATAGAAAAAAATGCACATTATTTTATTGAAATATTGAATATGCAAGTTAAACGACAACCTTTCATGTGATTTTTATAGGAAACAATAAGATTTCTCTCTTGCATTGTACAGAGTAATCTATAAAATTTAAAAAAAAAAAAAAAATCTAATGAACTTTGTGGATGGTTAATTTTTCTGAGGACAGAAAATTTTTAATGACATTTATAATGAGAATATTTTAAATTCAAGGTATTTTTTTGACACTTATGTAAGAAATGTATGTGTATTTTTTTAAATTCATATTTAAGTCTTGTATCCGTGGCTTTATTTACAGCTAGAAGCGGAATCCGTCCACAACTGTATAATTAGCTGCTTAGACCTCAGAGACGTTTAGTTTACAGTCTCTCACTATGAGAGAAGATAGCACCATCCTGTGTATAAGTCGGTCTACAGACTCTCATCCAGAGAGGATGTATTTTACATGGAACTATCCAGCGTGTACTTGAGTGACTTTATTTACCATTTAATAAGTGGAATCCTTCCATTAAATATAAGTATATGGCTTTAAATGTCTAATGATGCTGAATGAATTAGATGCTAATTTTTAAATTGCAAAAAAGGAATGATTTTTCACCTTTACTTTAGGCACGAGGAAAACTAAAATTTCAGTGAATTCAGGCAGCTAATTTTTACTATTTTCCACTTTTCACTGTTGTTATTATTATTATTATTTGCTTTTCTCAAACATATTGCTATTGTTTTTATGATTTATTATCTACACCTGTATATCAAAAGTTTGAATATGAATGTTATTGAGTTTGTATATTTCTTTGTAAGTAAAACTCTAATTGGAATATGTTTGTAAATCCAACTTGACTTTTCTGTTTTTAAACGCTGGTAGAAATGCAGTTTTGGAGAAATTAGCCATTTTAAGTTTCATTTGAGGTCATTTATTAGAGATCACCATTTCCCATGTATTCTTTGCATATAATCATATTTCCTTAATGAAGATTTGAATGATGACATATTGGAGACCTTTTATTCTTTCAAATGTCAACCTTTCCTTCAAGCTTCTAAATTATCTAGGTATTTAAAAATACCCACAAGAACCTATCACAATCATGGAAGAAACTAAATGCAATTGAGGCCATAACTAACTGCTCTCATCAAAATTTGTTTTATAGAGTTATGTTAGAGAAAAAAAAAAACAAATTTGTCCTTTCGTTTTTGTATGAAAATTATTTTAAAATTATTTGATATTGATATTTTTAAGTATTTAATTTTTGAAGATTTGCTTGAGATTAAAATAAACAGACCAATCTAGTTATTTTTTTTTTAAAATAATTAATAACAATATGAATTTTTGATTAGAATGTATGTGAATGTATAAAAACTATTATAATTTTTAAAACTATTTAACCTGTTATATGAAACTTTTTAATAATTTTATTTTAGAATTAAATTTTAAAAAAATTTTTCATTTCAGACAATTATTTGGTACTAAAAATTTTAATTGTGTGCATATATAATTATTGCTGTTCTTTATAATTCTATACAATCTTATTTCATTTATATTTATGATTTCTGTTTAAACCTTTTAATTCAAAATTTCTGCTATAAAATTATTCAATAGGAAAATTTAAATTTAATATGAAATATATTTTTGGGAATGAAATTCTAATATGCATGAATAAATCTACAATAATTTTTGTTATTTTCTTCTGCAGATTTTGTTTGCTGTTTTGAAAGACAATTTGAAGATATTCTCATGACCCCGTTGCGAATACCGGTCATGAAAATATTTGTAACGTGAAAAAGCATGTTTTCATTTACACTGGAGAGCGACCTTTCAAATGTCCATTTCAGTGTGGCAAAGCATTTAGTCAGAACATTGACTTGAAGCGTCATCTGAGGAATCATACTGGAGAACGTCCTTTTCATTGCTCTTTTCCTGTGAAAAGAGATTTTCTCGTAAATTTAATTTGTATTCAGACATGAGGACTCATGATGGAAAACGACCCTTCAATTGCCCTGTTTGTAAAAGCATTTTCACAGTTTAATTTTAAGAGAAAAGTGTAATAAGAAGATATATATTTTGATGCTAACTATATATTAGAAAATTGGATTTGTAGATTGTTTGACCTCGATAACATTAATTCTTCTTGTTGGTTTTTATGAATAACTTTCAGTTTTCAAGTTTTTTAATTATAATGGTATTCTATCATGTTTTATTGAATTTAATATATATATATATATTAAATTCAATACAATTTTTAATGAGCTTTTTTTGAGTTAAACTCTAATATCTATAAATAAATGCAACCTCATTTTTATTTCAATGAAGTCTAATTCTTATTTCCTTTTGCAGATGTTGTCAGCAGATATGAAGGCAATGTAAAGATGCATCAATGTCCCTTTTGTGAACACCACTCATTTAAACGTAGTTATGTGAAAAGCCATGTCTTAACTCACACCGGAGAGCGTCCTTTCAAGTGTCCGTTTCAGTGTGGCAAAGTATTTTCTCAGAACAGTAACCTGCAGGTACATCTGAGGACTCACACCGGAGAACGACCCTTCAATTGTCATGTTTGTCAAAAAGCATTTTCACAGTCTTCTGACTTAAAATGGCATATAAAAGGGCATAGGAGAAAGGGTTACAAAGTTTAATTTCAAGAGTAAATTGTAATAAGAAGATATACATTTTGATGCCAACTATATATTCGAAAATTGGATTTGTAGACTTCTTGACCGTTTTAGCTTTAATTCTTCCGTTTGGTTTTTATGAATAACTTTCGCTTTTGATATTCTTTAATTTTTTAAGTAGTTTTTCGTAAAAGATTGTATTACGTTACTTTATTTTATATTACAAAAAAAATAATAATAATAATTGTAATGATAGTAGAAATACTATATCTGAATGTTGTTGGGAAATAAAATAGATAATTAGTGCTCTATATTGTATTCTATCTGCAAAATATTCTGCATGATATGTGATTGTATATATATGTATGTAAAAATGTATTATAATACTCTAGAATATATATGTGTAATTATATAGATAACGAATGCTCTATTAGAATTTTTCATGCAAATTTATAAGAGTAACGCTCCGTACAATTTTGACATTTAAGATTAATTCATTTGTTCTATTGAAATGGAGGTATCTTAAATGCGTTTTCTAAATTTTTGTGTTGTAATATTTACAAAACGAGTTCTATTCATATTCAGATCATTAAGATAATTTAATATCTTTTATATTCATATTTAAAATTCAGAAAGGAAATTTCAGTGATATAAGAGGATATCGGATATTTCAAGCGCAGCTCGAAATCAGCTTCTTTACTACCAGATTCAAAATATCCACACATAAAGAAAGTTGACCCGTCAGTAGGTCACCTGGACTGTATTAACAGATTATATGAATATTATTAGTTTGACGAAATATTTTCTTTATATATAGATCTCTAACGAGTGTCTTCCAAGTGTTATTTTTATTACGGTAGTGTGGAAATTACATTCTTTTAATTATTATTCCCTTATAAATACACACTTTACGCAGAATACGTTATTCCATTAATTAAATGTTATTATTATGGTAAATAAATTTTGTATGTGTACAATTTACTTTTATGTTGCTATTTGTAATTTAAAATGTGATGTATACATTTTTTGATTTTTTTTTTTCTTTTATGAATTTATATACCTGATTTCTTATTTATATATTCCTTTTTTGATAACTTGATTTTCTTGTTACTCATATAATCTATTGTGTATAAAAAATTTCACAAATATTTAGCAATGCAATTCATGAATATAATGGTTTAATGAATTTATTTTATTAAATTTTAATATAATATATATATATATATATATGTATATTATATTAATTGTATTGTGTATTACATTAATTGTTACATTGTATTGTATATTAATTATTATTATATGTATATATGTGTGTGTGTGTGCATTTTTAATGATTTCAGTTTTTGAGTTAATTTCAAATGTCAATCAATAAAAGCAAGTTAATTCTTATTTTCTTTTGCAGAGATTATTGGCAGATTTGAAATCAATGTGAAGAGGCATCAATGTCCCTTTTTGCGAATACCACTCATGAAATCTTGGTGACGTGAAAAAGCATGTTTAATCTGATGACTCACAGCGGAGAGCGACATTTCAAGTGTCCATTTCAGTGTGGCAAAGCTTTTAGTCAGAACGGTGCCCTACAACGTCACGTGGAGACCCACACCGGAGAGCGTCCTCTTCTATGCTCTTCATGTTAAAAGGAAGATTTTCGCATAAAGATGCATTAAATGAGCACATGAGGACTCGTATTTGAGAATCACTCTGCAAGTCGCCTTTTTGTCCCAAAGCATTTTCACGTGATTGCCACTTAAAATAGTATGCAAAATTTCATGGAGGAAAAGGTCCTCGATGTTTCATTCCTTTGTCATATTTTATGGGCGGCAAAGCATTCTCTCGATATGAACTCTTGGGGCCATTTGAAAACAAATCAACAACGTGTGATTTTTGCAAAAGAGGATTCTCCTTGATGAATTCAATCGATTTTATTATTTGTTTGATAGAACATTTGTTTTTGATTTTTTTTTTCCTGTACCAAATAATTTTAATTTTCTCCAATTAATAGTGTAATTGAATAAATTCTATCTTAATACCACTAATTACAAATAGGTGGCCAAGGCTTAATTAGCATAATTAAAATGCGTCATAATCCATGAAATCCAAATTCCTTCATAATCTTACAAGATTCAAAATATTCACTCAGAAAATTAACCCTCCAGCATCTCGCATAATTACTGTGAATTGTTTTAACAGCTCATATTGAAAATCTCTTGAAATTTTAGCCAAATATTTGCATCTAATATTGCACGCTCATCGATGCCTTTCAATATGGGTTATCGTTATTATTGCAATTATTATTATCTTTTACTTACTATAAACTTATGATTACGTACTTTACGCATGATACGTTATTCCATTAATTAAATTAAACGTTATTATTACAATAATTTGATTGGGTGCAATTTATTATGTTGTGGCATTAATAATGTAATAATTTAATATAATCATAATAAGATTATATTAAATTGCTAATCTATATTCTGTTTTTTTTTCAGAAAATCAAGCACGTTTTTTATTGCAATTCTTAAAGGCCAAATATATATAAATGAAAACTAATCATGATGTAGTTTAGAGAATGCTCCCAAAATTATTGTACATTTGGATGATAATTTAAAAAATTATTGTTCTGTGACCACTAGCAATTGTCAAATTAGTAATTGTAACATAACTTTCTTTAAATAGAAAATATTTGTATCAAATTTATTAAGGCACGTTATTCCTATGAGATACACAAACTGCTGATAATTTTTTGAGCGAAATGTGAGTAATAATAAAAGAAATGCAAGAATTAAAATTTTTAAAACATACTTTGCCTACCGATTATCCAGAAAGGAAACAACCGGCAAAAGATGCACGAATCTCTCACGTGTTTGCCAGACATTCGCGACGCAATGTGATATTGAAGAGAAAAACATTTTTAAGAATATATATATAGATATATATATATATATACACACTCAAGAGCCAAAACATTATGACCACCCCTACATTTTGCAATGAACTCGCCTGGAGGACGTGGAAGGCACGTGATCAGGTGGAAGTGGTATTTAACTGCGGCTGGAGAGTCTGAAGAATCATTCTTTCACTTTCTGTGTGTGATGGGAAAGGCTGCGGATCTAAGCGACTTTGATAGAGAGCAGATTGTAATGGCTCGGAACAAGTATTTCCGAAACTGCACGACTCGTGGGTTGCTGACGATCTACAGTTGTTAGTGCTTATGCAAAGTGGATGAATGACGGTGAAACCAGCAGTAGACGACATGGTGTTGGACGTCCACACGCTATCAAAGAAAAAGGTCGTCGGAGACTGTCTCGCCTGGTGAAGCCAGACAGTGGCTCAGCTGACAGCCCAATACAATGCAGGGCCAAGTAGAATAGTATCGGAGCACACTGTTCAGCGGACACTGTTGGATATGGGGCTACGCAGCAAACGTCCCACTCGTGTGCCTTTGTTAACTAAGCGTCATCGCCAACTGCGCCTGCGCTGGGCCGGGAACATCGTGACAGGTCCATGGATCAGTGGGAGAGAGTTGCCTAGTCAGATGAATCACGGTTTGCCATTCATCACGCCGAGGGGCGTGTCAGGATACGCCGTCTTCCAGGCGAACAATTGCTCCCTAAATGTACAGTAGGTCATACACAAGCCGGTGGTGGCTGTATTATGCTTTGGGGGGACGTTCTCTTGGGCGTCTCTCGAACCCGTGGTTGTGGTAGAGCAGACCATGAATGCTACAGGGTATCTGAACATCATTGCGAACCAGTTGCACCCTTACACGGCCTCTGTTTTTCCAGCTGGAAATGGAATGTTCCAACAGAACAACGCCCCTTGTCACAAGGCTAAAATTGTGTTGGAGTGATTCCAGGAACATGACGTTGAATTCCAGTTAATGTCCTGGCCGCCTAACTCACCGGATCGCAATCCGGTAAAACACATTTGGGATGTCCTGGGACGGCAGCTCAGAGTTCAAAGACCACCGATTCGCAATATCTCTGATTTGCGTGACCGTTGTTTAAACATCTGGTACAATCTGTCTCCGGCCATTTACCAGGACATGTGGCATCCATGCCAAGGCGGGTTGAAGCTGTGTTGCGCGCCAAAGGTGGGCCAACTCGTTATTGATAGGTGGTCATAATGTTTTGGCTCTTGAGTGTATAATGATTTTGATATTTTGATTTAAAATCAAAATGTTCATCAATAAATGTAGACTAATTCTTACTTTCTTTTGCAGAGATTGTTAGCAGATATCAGGGCATTACGAGGATACATCTATGTCCCTTTTGTGAATACCAATCATACTATCGTAGTGCTGTGAAAAGGCATATCTTAATTCACACCGGAGAACGACCTTTCAAGTGCCCGTTTAAGTGTGGCAAAGCATTTATTCGGAATTGTCGCCTGCAGGTTCATCTGAGAACTCACACCGGAGAGCGCCCTTTTCAATAATATTCGTTTGTAAAAAGATTTTCTCCTCAAGATGCATTAATTGAGTACATGAGGAGTCATACTTGAGTACCACTCTGCAAGTCTCCACGAACGAGGTTCTCTGTTCCCATATTGAAATCAAATATTCAGATATCTTAATGGTATCTGATATGAAGCAAACACGTGGGGATTCCTGGAAACGAACCAGCAGACAAGGACGCCAAACTGTAGGTTGGTACAGTTTCTATTTTCTGCAAATCAGCTAAAGAGCGAGATTTCAAGTCTGACTTTTCAAACCTCAAAATAAATTATTATGAATTAATCGTGAAGATTTCTACAAAAAGATGTCTCGTTGATTTTAAATTGGCCAAGTAATGGCAGATCATAGCTACTACGTAATTTACTAATCAAGAATTTTTGGAAATGACTTTTTGTTCATGCGGTGAAACAAAAGATTCAACACATCATCTTTTGTGCAATGGCTCCTAGTTTGAGGGTTTGGGAAGTAAATGTAATGTGAGGAGTGATTCGCCCATTCATAAGTTACCGTTTAATTAACAATATAAAAATTTCTTACGAAACATTATTAAATTTACATTAGGATCTTTAATTGATTTGTAATTTAATCTCAGTTTTTTTATATCAGTTTTTCTTCTGTTTTGCTTTTCTACTATAATAATTTTGACGTTGTTTTGTAAATAAAATTTATTTGTTTTTGTAACTACAACCACTGAATTGTAAATTAAACTTATGTAAATATTTTTTTGATTCATCTAGAATTGTAGTTCTTACCTTTGTGTCTTAAATGAATCTTTTGTATGTCATTTTCTGTATCTGTTTTTAAAAAAAATTAATCAATAAAAGAAATACAATTTTTTTTATCTTATCCTGTTGACTATTACTTATTAAATTTAAAATTACATTTTGTTTCTCGACATTTATGGAATTGTCAAATCTTCCAGTCTGAAACTTTCAAGCATGGGTAGGGTGGATAGAGGTAGAGGGTTTAAAGTGTGGGACAAGAAAGACTTCAAATCAGAGTATGAATTGAAATTCATATGACATTATGTTGCTCCGGCAAACAAATAAAATTTAACGCCATTTAATTGTCTGTATGCAAGTTTCGTGAGCATTCTTCTACCTCATTGGCGCAACAACAACATGGTGGGCTGTGGCCGTCTGACTACTGGCAGATTTCGAGAGTGGAGATGATTTCTTTTTTACGGGATAGGATTGTCAGACACGCTCAAAGCTCTACAGTCATATTAGACTAGACCTACGATTTAAAGTGGATTCAGAACCACTACAAACATCCGCCAACTCGAACCCGAAAACAAGTGCAACCTGTCACTCGGCCATCAGACGGCTTTACGAGTATTATTGAGTTGAAAAGATAACTGGATCGGCAAATGATCGCTGCCCAAAGATTCGAGTGAACGAAGAAAGCAAAATTCAGGTGTGCATATTAGCACTGACAATGGAAATATCAATTAAGAAACGAAGAAGTTTGAATATATGCGTTGGCGAGTTTGCATTGGGAATTTTTAGAACTATAATTTAAAGAACATCGACCGAGAATGGGAATGATGCGAATTAAAATCCTCGGGAAAGATGCAAGTAGAGGGAAGTTAATGGTGCATTGCATCCAGCCAGGTAATGGTGAAATGGCCCTTGGGAGAATAAAGGTTGACTACAGTGAATGTTTTTGCAGTAGCTGACCTGTAATGGCCTGTATATTTCGTTTTCTGATGGAGAACTTCAGAAGACTGACAGTGTGGCAGGGAATAATTGAATCCAAATCTAATAAAAGTCTCCTCATTGCCTGTTATCGGGTCGATCTATTCTATAGAACAATTTTCCTTGAATTTAGGATTGATCTTGTAAATGAATAGAAATCAATCTTTCTTTATTGAAGGTAATTGGCATATAAGATAAAAAAAATTCTTAGTCGGATAGCTGAGAATTTTTAACGTTTGAATTACTATTTTTGTTTCATGTTTGTCATCCAATATTTATAGAAGTTACAAATTTCTAGTCTGAAGTTTTGAAATATTTGTGGGAATGGGTAGATGCTCCATGATATGCGTTGGAGTAGCAAATCGCGGGTGGTGAGACGGGCGACTGTCGTGGCGATTGGTTTATCAGTTCGAATGCCTTTGTGACAGGGTCGGTTCTTATGCTTGCATTTCCCGTCGATAGGGAATGCGTTTTTGTTTTGCTACTGTTCTCTGTGAATATGGTGTAGAAGAAGTGTCTGTGCACCAAAGCAGAGATCCTGAATCTAATGGGTACCTAACGTTTTCATTCTGGGGTTATTTCTTTTTCGCTTTTTATTTTAAGCACTAGTTGTACTTCATATATATTCTAATCGTCGTTTAGCTATTAAAATGTTGTGATCTATTTGATCTGTAATTTTATCTATTTCTTCCCTATTCAAATTTACTCTTCTTATTTATATTATTTTGGTTGATATAAAGTAGGAGCAACATTTCTTGTATTTTAAAAGGAATTTTTAAACCGACATGGGCAATGTTTCCAAGAATTTCGAGGTTTAAAATAGTTTCTTTATAGAGGTTTCATTTTTATTTCTTCCGACTTCTTTTATCTGTTGTATTTTAAAAAATCATTTGGATAAATTGAGATAAAGCAGCGCCAGCGAGCACACATCTCAAAGTGTCGTGTCAACTCAAGTCAAGACTGATTTTTTGTTTTATTATGCGCGCATGTCTTGCATTGTATTGTAACTTTGATATTTATGGTTGCTGATGCAGTTTTATCTCAACTTATCCAGATGTTGTCGAAGTACTAGAGATGAAAGAATTCAACAAAGCAGAAAATTTTAATCTAAAACTCGAAATCGTTGATTTTATTGCTTATGGAAGCATGTGTCCTCTAATGTTTTTAGAATTGAAGTTTTGTAAAATCTTGTGAATGAAGTTCTGGAATTTAATCTACGAATCGAACGCTTTAAATGGACCACCGACGCGTGGAAGTAAAAACTGAACTGTTAGATATAATCTAAACAAGAGCAAACCGACGCACTCTCTCGAATAAATATGTTAAATAGCAAGAAAGGATATAAGTGACAACATGGTGAATAATATAGAGACAGTTTTACAAGGTGCCTGTAGATATTGATGTTATTCTTAGAATGCTAAATTTCGTCGGAAAAATCATTCACAAATCAGAAGATCTATCAATGAGTGTTACTGTGCAACCGCCAGATTTTGAAGAAATCTTGACAAACTGCAGATTGCCTTCGACATATACTAGGTAAGCTTTCAAAAATTTCTCAATTAAAATATTAAATATAGTAACACTCTGTCAATTGCAAAAAAATTACTATCCATTGTTCTACCCTGGTTTATAGGTTGGTGTATATATCACAGGTTTATATGTTGAATGGCTGCCATTCAAAACACTGTTTATGTCCTTTATTGATAATGACATTTAGTTGTCAGAACAACAGAAAAATTTTATCTCAGTCAGTAGTTAAGTTTGAAACAAAACCAATATTTACTCAAATAATCCATATGACAACACACGATTTCTTATCGCGAATCATATTTATGAAATATTTCAATGTTTCCAAATTAAATGCGAAGCTGCATCTAATTTAAGGCGGAAGCTTCATAAAACTGAAAATAAGTTACGATCATCAAATCAGTTGGAATTAGATTCAAACCCTCTATGCGAAATCTCTAATTTTAATTCGTATAAATTCACCAAAGAATCGATATTGGGTTGAAAAAATTTACGGAGTTTTTAAACAGTTGATGCTGAGCTCTAGAAAACATAAACAGACTTCCGGCAAGAAATGGATTTAAAGGGTAACTAACTCTGAAATTCAAAATGGTAATAGGAAAAAAATAGTTGTATGTTAAAATGCATCCATTCACAACCCATTTTCAAGTGTAAAAAATTTACCGATTCTAATGCAGTTGGCATGTGAAGCTATTTGAAGGGACACTTCGCATGCATAACATGGGTTGCATATTTAATTAAGAAATGGTTTATCGTTTAGTATAAAATATATAAGGAAATATTTTTTAATTACAGATTGACGAAACCTTTTAAATAAAATTTTAACGCGACCAGTTGTCAAAAAAGTTAAGACGATTTTGGAATGTGAAATTTAAGGAATGTATAGCTCATCAATAAAATGTAATTTATTAAAACTTTTTTTTAGCTTATAATCTTAAATATAAATTATCAGCTGAAAGTGTTGCGTATGGAGGAATGCCTAGAAAGATATTTCGATTGATGTGCGAATCCTGCTAATAAGTTATTCGAGAAACAGAAAATCAATTCATTGCATAGGACAAATCTTGAGGATCAGCAAGTCTATTGTTTTGAATAGTGTTCGCCGGTTAAAAAAAACTAGTGTTGAAAACAAGCAAAAGTCAGGGCATCCGAGGACATTTAGTAAAAGAGGTGGATTGTGAGATAATTTCACATTAATCCTTGAACTAGCGCAGTAAAATTGAATTTGAAACGTAAAAGTAGACTCTAAGAATCGGTAAATGCTGAAACTATCAGAAATGCTTCAATTAGAACTGGCGCAGAACTAGAATCTGACACAATGTCAAATATGAGATGGATCTAAAATATGAACAAAGCAATGCCTCCTGCTGGTATTCCTTTAATACAAACAAAAACTTTCTTTCTTTGGTGGGGTGTATTACATTTTTGTGTTGTGTTCGTATGTATGTATGTATGTATGTATGTTTGTTTGTTACGGATATTACTGTTGTATATGTAGCTATTGTTATAAAACTTTCATTTAGATTTAGATGATTTGTTTTTTTAAATAATTTATAATTAAAGGTTTGAGAATCCTGTTGTGAAGAATTAGTTTCTCTTTCCGTCGATAGGCGGCGCTGTTTTGCTTTGTACTTTTGTGTGCTAATGTGGCAGAGCAGCAACGAAGGAAAGTTGATTTTAGGTTTGTCGATACGTGTGCCATTGTTGCTTTTTTTTTTTTTTGCGAATGAAAGTGTTTCAAATCCCGTCATTTAAATCAACGTTTAATCCTTAAATTAAATCACGGAGCCATCTAGAAGTTGTATTGCGACGCCCGCTCATGAATGTATATTCTTATTCAGGTTAAACGTTGATGTTTTTAAGAAAGTAAACGCATTGCACTTTAAATTAATTTAACGGTGTCTTTTAGATTTTAAGCCCAATACTTATGTAAACAAATCTCGAAGAAAGTTGATGAATCTTTTCCTCTATCTTTACTTCCTAATCTGATCCCGAAGTGTCAGAACATCAGGCTTGTCGGAAAGTATATCCGGCATTTAAGAAATGGTGAGACTACAGTTGGCAATTTTTATTTTGACGCATAAATATACATAAAATAAGTAAATTTCTTTGAATTTATCTATTAATCTATACATTCTTGTGTTTAAGTTCATTATTGAATTCAATTATATGTATATTTGATACTGATATTACTGTAAAAATTTCATTTATATTTATACACTGTACGTTTAAAGTTAGTTATTATAAGATTGAGAATCCTATAAGGAATTCGCTTTTTCTTTCCATCGATAGGCGGCGCAGTTCAGTTTCGAATTTCTGTCTGCTAATCTGGCTTGGTTTGTCGATCTACAGTCCTTTTTGCATACATTGGGCCAATTAGATAGGGATCTGCATTTAAAGTGCATTCCGAACCCCCATAAACATCCATGGTATGGCCAGAATTCGAACTTGAAGCTTGTGGTATCAAGGGCCAAAAGCAATATTATATACTATATATATATATATATATATATATATATATATATATATATATATATATATATATATATATATTATATATATATATATATATTATATATATTATATATATTATATATATTACATATATAATTTGCATTTTTAATGAGTTACTTTCTAATATCCATCAATAAATACTAGTTAATTTTAATTTTCCTTTGCAGATGTTGTAAGCAGATATGAAGGCAATGTGAAGATACATCAGAGTCCCTTTTGCGAATACAATTCATCGAATCTTGGTGATCGAATCGAAAAAACATGTTTAATCTGATGACTCACAGCGGAGAGCGACCTTTCAAGTGCCCGTTTTCAGAGTTCAGTCAGCGTCATCTGAGGACCCATACCGGAGTACACTTTTCCAATGCTCTTAGTTTTAGAAAAAGTTTTCTCGTAAAGATGTGCTATGAGCACATGAACACTCGAGAACCACTCTGCACTGTGAATGTTTTGGGAAAGTAAACGCATTGTATTTTTAAAATAGTTTAACGGAATCTTTCATATTTCAAGCCCAATAATTATCCAAACAAATCTCGAAGAAAGTTGATGATTTTTTCCTATATCTTTACTTTCGAATCTGATTCAGAAGTGTCAGGACATCAGGCTTATCGGAAAGGATATCCAGCATTTAAGAAATGATGGAAAAATGGCCTCTGTGAGGCAACTGTTGAATGAGGGAGGACCTTTCACGATCTATTGATGCAACATGATCTACTGGACTTTGGTTTAGGATTCTAAATAAAGGGGATAAGCAACAACAAGAAATGGTGAGACTACAGTTGCCAATTTTATTTTGACGCATAAATATGCATAAAATAAGGAAATTTCTTTGAACATCTAACACGTTTAGACATAACCTGCCCTTGTTGTGAAGTGCCCGCCCAAGTGACAGTCAATCTACGTCGTCTAACATCTTCTAAGAGAAGGCGTTAAATTTATCGTCCAGGCTAGTATCTCCTGTTATAATCAGGGGCATGTTGGCTAATTGGCAAGAGCTCTGGCCTTTGGGACCATAGGCTTTAGGTTCCAATCCTGGATGGATGTTTGTGAGTGGATGTTGTTTATCCACGTTAAACTGTAGGTCCCTGTCTACTTAGGTCAAAGAGTGCAAAAATGACCTGAGAGCGACAAACCAAACCTAATATAATCAATTTCATAAACAACTTGTAACCTAATGTAATGAAAAGATCATGAACTGACTGACCTTTGCTGCGCGTTTGTAACTTTCTGTTTTCTATATCTTTTCACATTGTTCATTCACATTGTTCCTCGACATAGCCTTTCATCTTTCATGAAGTTGATATTCAAATAATTTTTTTCTTTCTAGTTTCAGAATCGAAATCTAATTTTAATCTCGTATTATTCTGATTTCGTTTTTGGATACAAACATTTATTTTCAAGTTTGAGAATTAGTAATAAGATTTCTTAAATATTTTTTTTGTTACTTTGTGTGTTTCATTATACTTTTTCAATTAAATTTTACAAATGAGCGAGGATAATTTATTTAAATGGTAAATGTTAAAAGTTGCGTTATTTCGTATAAAATAATCTTGTATTTAAAATTTTGCCGCAAACCGAACCATAAAAAAATTATTTCTTAACAATTAAATTTCTTAAATTGAGTTTCTATGCTATTTTCTCCATGCTCGGAGGACGCATCTTTAAGTGCTTGTATAGTTAAGGATTATTTTTCTGTTTTTAATTAAAAAGAAGGTCAGCTAATAATTATCCTTTAATTGACAACAAGGATAAATTATTCTGTCTAGACTTGATATAGCAGCTGCAACGCATTGTTGTTTCGATACTTAATAACCTCAATCAGGTTTACAAGTTACTTTTCGTAATGAGTGGATGATAGTGTAGTGTCCACACAGGGAAGATAAACACAATTGGCTTCTTGGTAAAAGTAATTTATCTTAGAAAATTGGTTTTATGTGATGAAAGATTCAAAAGTGATGTGAGTAAACCATTATTGACAATGCCAGAGAAAATGCTTTGCATTTCCAAAAATTAAATTTATTTTCTTCTTCTGTTACATTCACAATTTTTGTTACGTCATTACATCGAATTTCTCGTTATACCTGTATGATCAACAATTACTTGTTATTAGAAATCTACGATTAATTTATATAGTCAATTTTATTTAAATAATTATATATATATATGCATATGAATTTTAAATATACATATATGCGTATTCATTTTAAATATGGTTGAATTTTTTTGAGTTGATCTCTAATGTCCACCAATACATGCATTATAGCTCTTATTTTCTTTTACAGATGTTGTTAGCAGATATGAAGAAGTGTAAAGATACACCAGTGTCCCTTTCGTGACTATCATTCATAGTATCGTAGTCATGTGAAAAGCCATGTTTTGAGTCACACTGGAGAGCGACCTTTCAAGTGTCCGTTTCAGTGTGGCAAGGCATACGTTAGGAATAGCCACCTGATTATTCATCTGGAATAGCCACCTGATTATTTCATCTGATGAACTAATCACACCGATGAATAATCAGGTTCAGGAGAGCGACCTTCTAAGCGCTCTTTGTGTGAAAAAAAGATTTTCGCGCAAACATAAATTAAATGAGCACATGAGCACTCATACTTGAGAACCACTGTGCATGTCTCCTATTTGTCCCAAAGCATATTCACGGAATTCTAACTTGAAATAGCATGACAGCACACCGAGTTTTTTTTTTTTTTTTTTTCTACATTTAATGGGCAGCAAAACGTTTTCTCGATATTAACTTTTGGGAGGCCATTTGAAAACAAATCAACAACGTGCGAACTTAGCAAAAGCGGATTCTCTTTGATGAGTTCAATCAATGTTAATATTTGTTTAATAAAAGCTTTTGTTTCTAGCAAACATGGTTGTGTACCCAGTAATTTTGCATTTTTTTCAATGATTAATGTAGGTGGATAAATTCTATCGGAATGTAATTAATTACAAGTAGGTCGCCAAAGTGTAATAAGTATCATTAAAATACTTAAAAATCTGTGGAATTCTTTTATAAAATATTATGTCTGTATTTCAATATTTTCAAAATAAATTTAAAAAAAAAATTATGTATTAGTTTAAATTTGTAGGAATTGTATGTTTGAAATTGTACGTATTAATTCTGTCAATCCCACTTGATTTCAGATTAACTTGCTAAAAATACATTTGAAAGGATTTTTTTTCATTCATTATTGGAATGTCGCGGAATTAAGGAACTGTCATTTAACTTAATCGTATAAATTTTGGAGGGCAAATTCCAAATAATGAATTATGTACGAAATCACGTTTTTTTCATGTTTTCAAAGTGAGTACCTAAAGTGGCAGTTGTTTGAGACTATTAAATTATTATTAAATTATTTACATGCATTATTATTATTAAATTATTTACATGCATTATTATTATTAAATTATTTACATGCATTATTATTATTAAATATTTACATGTTATTGCCCTTAAAACTCTAATATCCATGCATAAATCAGGACTAATTTTTATTTATTTATTTGCAGAAGTTGTGAGAAGTTTGACTTGAAATATGCATCAACACCACTTTTGTGAATCAAATATGTCATACAAATTAACTAATGTAAAAACCCATGTTTTCATTCCCACAGGAGAGCGACCTTTCAAGTGTGTGATTCAGAGTGACGAAGCCTTTGGTGCGGAATACGACCTGAAGGTTCATCTCAAGATCCACAAAGAAGAGTGCCCTTTTCAATTTTCTTCGTGCTAGAAAAGTTCTTCTAAAAAGTGAAGCTTGATTGATCACTCGAGGACTCTTGCTGGGAAACGACCCTATAAATGTCATCATTGTCCTAAAGCGTTTTCATCAATATCTCAATTTAGACAACGTGTGCATCCTTTTACTTTCTTTAATTTCTATGATTTTTATGTATATGCAATCTCGAGTTTCGTGTTCTATGTGAGTTATTCTATGTAACAAATTAATGAACAACTTTCTTGTTACACGTTCTTATTAAAACAGTCCATTCTCTCTTTCAGAAACAAACGTGAGAAGGAAGCATTGAAAATTTCTGTATCTACTTTGCGAACCCGTTGACCTGTATTGCTATTGGTAATGGATTTCTAAATTAATGCTTGTTGAAACATTGGCTGGGTGGTTGGAAATTTTAATGAAGAGGATATCGGGTATTTCAAACGCAGCTCGAAATCAGCTACTTCACTAATAGATTCAAAGTAACCACACATAAAGAAAGTTGACCTGTCAGCAGATAACCTGGACTGTTTTAACAGATTATATGAATATTATTAGTTTAACGAAATATTTTCATTCAATATAGCTCACTAAGGAATGTCTTTAAAGTGTTATTTTTTTTTATTGTAGTGTTGAAATTATTTTCATTTTCTTACTCTTTCCTGTGAGTATTCACAATAAGCTTTTTCATTAATTTAATGTTAATACTACTGCAATTAAATGTTGTATGTGTGCAATTTACTATGATGTGGCTATTTGTAATTTAAAATGTTATGTATACAGTTTTTGATGAATTTATATACGTTCGTTCA
>BPLR01012277.1:0-45407 GCA_021605095.1 Caerostris extrusa | reverse complement strand
GTTATTGTATTGTTTCATGCTTCAGAAGAAAAAGCAACAGTCTGCAAATAACAGCTTTGTCTTAAGGCATTCATAATCAAGCTGTCTAAAATGTTTGCCAGCCGCATTGAAAAACTAATTTAATGAGATTGAAAATTTTCCCAACCAAACGCGGTGTTATAGCTGAATGTTTTTGTCGGCGCTTGTCGTAGAAAGTGGTTTAAGGCTTTCCGCGTTGTTTCTTGCAATCCCCTGAGAATGGTTTAAAAAAAGGAATTTTTCTTAAAAACAGGTCGCAGAAAGTAAAAATAAAATAAATTTAATGACTCTTTGGTGGTGGTAATCCTTACCCATTCATTGCTTCTGGTAACTTCGTAGATAAGTATTTTAAAGTAAAAATTTTCAAAATGTTTTAATTTTTAGCAAGTTGATTAAATATAATTTTTTAATATCAGTTTGTTGTTATTTTAGGTTAATTCTTGGTTTCAGCAATTATCAAAACAGACCTGAACCAATACATGTATTTATCTGCAAAAAAAATAAATAATAATAATAATAATGAGAATGGGTTGAAGCATCAAATAGAATTATTGTGGGCTACAAAACCGGTAAAATTACAATAAATCGTTGAAAATTTGGATAAAGCACTTTTTTAAAAACAGAAGGCTGCAGAAAGTTGAAAAGAAATCAATAAATTGTATGAGTTGTTGGTGGAAAATTTACTTATTCTTTGTTTGGTAAGATTATCGTAGATAAGTATTATAAAGTAAAAATCTTGGCATTGTTTACCTTTTAGGGATAAATTATAATTTTTAATAGGTTTAAAATGTTTGGGTTAATTTGTCAGCATGTATCAAAAGATCTCTGAAACCACATATGTATTATTTTCAAAAGTTAATAAGAAGGTGGGTTGAAGCATCTTACAGAATTGATGGGTTGTTAAAAATAGGTGAAAATTATGCAATTGTTGAAAAAGTACCTGCTACCCCTTGTATAAAGTTTATGTGCAGAAGATCATGTTCCTCCAAAAATTAACAATAAGTCTTACGATGTCCACTAAAATTAAAAATAAGTATCTAGCAATATTGTTTTCTTTTATCCAATGAAAAATTGACAACATGTCTAACAACATTAAAAAACTATAATGGAAAGAGTAAACAAAATTTAATTAAATTTAAAAAAACCAATCCCTTCTTTTTTAATATGTAGGATGAACGCACCGACATTTTCCAAACTGGTAATTTTGTTTGTTCTTGACAGATATCCCACGTTCAAAATATTATATAATCTTGGGTGTCAAGGACTGTACGCTATGTTGAAAATAAATGATCTAATTATAAAAAAAGGGCAAAAGAATTAGATAAATAATTCATTATTCATTTTTTCAAATTTAAACATTTACTAAAATGCTAAACAAATTACCTAAAACATGAAATAAAGTAAATTATACGATAATATTTTTAAGGGCTTAGATCAATGGAAAAATGGAGATGAAACTTCACTGATGAGCTAAGCCTAAGTTGACACCGCAAATGCAAGCACAAATGCCAGACATCACAAAATGCATGAAATCTAGAGATATTCGGAAACAAGTAATATAAAAAATCAATTACTTTTTCCCCCTATAATGAAGAAAGTCCTTTATAAATAATTTTCATTCATTATTTTAAGTTTATCTGCGCCATCATTTGGTGCAGATATATGCAACTTAAATCTAAAAAAAAAAAAAAATTATCGTGAATTAAATTTAATTGATGAATTAAGATTTGAAAAAACTGTATTAACATCCAGTTAATAGTTTTTACTACAAGTTAAAAAATGTTAAAAAAAAAACACAAGTTCAAAAAAAAAATGTATTTGAACTGGTGGATGAATGTATTTTATGAACGATTGAAAATTCTGAAATCAAGATATATATAGGGAGAGTGTGAGCTAATAGAAGGAATTGAAAAAAGAGCAAAAAATAATACATTATTCTTTTTATTCAGATTTAAACATTTACGAAAATACAAAAACAAATTATCTAAAACATTAAACAAGGCAAAGTCTTATGATGCTGTTTTAAGGATTTAGATCAATGGATAAATGGAGATGAAGCTTCTCTGTAGACATCATAAATGCATGAAATCTATAGATAATCGGAAAATGAGAATCTAAATCTGATGGTCTCCCACCCGAATCAGGCTAAATGGCACATCCTCCAAATCACTCACCCGAGGGCACGAGCGAAAAACAAAAACCCTTCCGCCTACCTGGAGACGAAGAAACAAAAATCAGAAGAGAGTTATCGGCTCCTGAAACCGGTCAGGCTACTGGATTTTCCCCGCCGAATCGAGGACGATTCTCTTTTCTTTTTTTTTTTTATACACTAGGTCACAAATACCATTCGATGGCTTTTTTACTTAGACTGACCCACTCGCCGACAAAGGGATTGCCTGATGTTGCCGCTGTGACCTCAAGTTTTTGCCGCTTCCTTTCCAGAAGGGCCGGCGATGACGCCTCTGCGTGCTCCTACCTGATATCTCCACTGCCTTCATCTCTCTGAAGTCTTTGATCTTGTATCTTTGTTCGCGCCAAAGTGGTCGTCGGATTCAATGACAGCAAGTTCATCTAGACTATATTTTTAATGCGCTGGTGGTGAAAGTTGATTTGCTAAGATTGTGCAAGTTGAAAAATATATAGAATAGAAGAATATCTTCATCTCTTGGTGCATGTTGGATTAGTTACCGTAGAAAAGTTCTGTAAGCAGTTATGATGCCATTCTAAGTCATGCTTTTTACGAACTTTATTTGCTTTCTGCAGATATGCAAGATATTTTTGAAGAAGTAATATTAAATAATCTCTAAAATTATTACTGAAATCGGTTGATCTACTTGCATTTATGATTAAAAGAACATCAAAGATAGATTGTAGTGTTGAAGATACTGACATTAAAGTGTTGGCTGTGTATTTTTTTTTTTTTTATTTTTATGGTTGTTTAAGATACTTTATACTTTTGAATAGCTAAGAATCTTTAAATGATTTGCTTGAGATTCTTGTTGGTCTGAATACCATAAAAGCAACGACAAAGGTTATGCAACAATATTAATCTGAAATTATCCTTTCGAAATTAAATAAACTTATTCGATATAAAGAAACTTTTGGAAATAGTATGCAATGGAAAAATAAAAGTGAAAAAATACAGAGATATAAACACATAGTTTATTTTCGAGATTTGTGTTGAAGAGCGGTACTCTGACTACATTGATATACTGAACATTTAGTATTTAACATGTGCATGTGTTAAAAAAGATCAAGACACTGAAAAAAAAAGAATCCTCTGATAATGGTTTTATTTCTTAGACTTATTTTTTGTTCCCTTTAAAAAAATTATATATAACATTTTTGATAATTTTGAAACCAGTTTTCAACAAAAATGTTCTACTATAGTTTTAGTGCTTTTGAGGAATTAGATTTTCATTACTTGAGAAATAACACCAAACTGTTCCCTTACTGCTTTTATTTTAAAATTAAAATCAAACGTAAATAAAAACAAGAAATTTTTATATCCTTAATAATAAAATGATTCTAAAAGCTGAAAACACCAGATTTTCATACCAAAATTCATAATAATAATTTCGATAATATTTATATTATTTCTCAATAATTCCTTTTAATTTTATTATTTTAAAGCAATATGATAAAACTGTCAATATATTTGGATTACAAACTTAACACTGTTCAACTGTTATGGATTTAGACGTTCTAGATAAAATAAACTTCGAAAGATGTTATAGAAGATACATTTTTACTATTTGAACATTGCTAAATTATAAGTATTCATTACTTAATAATGACAAACTATTATAGTATTTATGACATAAAGAAAATATAAAAGTCTCATCTTGAGTATAAAATAACTTGATGAAATATGTGATAAAACTGCAAAAAGGTATCATTTGGTATTTAAAGTAGAACCTATGCAACATTCTGAAAAATATAAAAATTTTCACTAATAAATAATTTAATTTTCTTCATGAAATACTTTTTAATCACAATATAATTGGGCAGTGTAAATGCTTTGCTGTTTTATATACATTTGGCACATGCTTTATGTGGACTGTTATTGAACATAGACAAAAGTGCTGAACTTTGAGAACTGTTTGAAAAAATATACAATATTATGAACCAAATGCTTACTATGTTTGCTAAGCTAGAAGCCAAGAAAAAAAAGATTCAACGAAACAGGTAAGTTTATTTTCATTTCCTCCACTTTCACTCATAAAAAGAGGTCGTGCAAGTTGTTGTGGTCTTATTAATTCATTTAATAATAAGTGTATTTTATAAACACAAAACCAAGATGTATTCGTTTTAAAAACACAGTTCCTTTCCATTTCTTTTGATTTCAACAAGTGTTGACATTTTTAATTCCTGTTTTTAATTTTTAATCAGTGCCATAAGAGATTGTGTTGACCTTGTAGTCAACCGCGACGTGCCGCTCTTGAACCCTCTGTTTCGCTCGAATTGCGGTCATGGCGAACGACTGTTACACATTCACCAAGAATTTTCACACTGTGAAACTCAGTTAATTTAAAAGTGCTTTTGAATGAAATGATGATGTTTTTTTTTTGTTGTGTTTTTAATGCTTGTATTGTAAGCAATTAGAATCTTAATTAAGATCCTTGAATTTATTCAAAACACATTTGAAAACAAATCAATGGTAATGAATGGCATTCTTTTCTCAGTGTAATAATTTTTGTTTTTAAAAATATGTTTACGGAAATTAAGTGATGCCACAAAATTAATAAATTGATGAAAATAAACAAGTTGAACTTTTTGACTTTTCAAAAATAATCAAGTAAGTTGTTGTTTGCAGCTGACCATGACACCATATTGATAATATTCAACACAATAGGTGGCCATGAAATGTCCATGAAATCATGAAATCCATAGTGTATATAGTAAACAACTATAATACCATAGCATATAGTTAAAAATAAAGTAACGGATATGGTAAATTCAGCTTTATTCAGGTTGCATTTTGAAGGACTTTTAAGAGTAAAGTTCATCAAATTCATAGAAACCTAACTTATTAGCTTTAATATATATACAAAATGTTTGTTTTCTAAATCATATTCAATACATAATACAAATTAGGGACCTGATGGCCGAGTGGCTAGAGCTTTGGCTCTCAGTACCACAGATTTCGGGTTCGAGTCCGGCGGTACCATGGATGTTTATAGTGGTTCGGAATCCACTTTAAACCGTTGTGGGTACAGTGTTACTCGCATCTGTAGCATTTCTTCAAACTACACGTGTCCCTGGGTAGTGCTAAATGAGTAACAGAGGTACAGCCCTTGCTTATGGTATAAAGATTAACTGTCTCTGTATTGCCAGCTGCATTAGAACAACAAAATAACACAATTTTTCTTAATATAATAAGTTTTTTGTAAATTCTTAATTATTTTAATAATAAAATAGTATAATTAATGTTATGCATAATGTTAGCATTAATGTTAATTATATGTTTCATTTATCATTTTAGAAACAGCAGTATTTAAAAATCACACAAGTATCTTTAACACCTGTTTGCAAATGTAATACAAATGAAATTCTTGTTCTAATTTCACTCTTTTAATGTAAATGTAAAAAAAAAAAAATTATCTTGATATTAAAATAATATATTTCTTTTATTTTTTTACAATGCTAAATATTTAAACAGTTTAAAAAATTTTTAATTTCCCTAAAATTTTATTCTTACCCTCGTATGGTGAAGGATTTTCCTGTGCATGCCATTTAAAATTATTTCCTGCAGACGAAATAAATGACTCGTTATGTTATGATTTTATTGCCCTGCATCGCGAAATACTACATTTATTATCATGAAATGCTAGAACTATTAAGCTGTAAAATTATTTTAAAGCCATAAAGCTACATTTTGACCTGGATATAATAATGGTTTCCTACAAAAAAGAAATTTGAAACTGGATTAATTCAGTTGGTTTTTGGCACATTACTGGTTGCTAACAATTCATTTTATCTAGTAAGTAGATGTTATTTTTTAGAATATTAATAGAATTTAGACTATTAATTTGGAATATTCAAATGATTAAAAACCGTGCGATCATTCATTTTATAATGAAAGATGGTCCCTAAATTTAAAAAATTAAAATAAAAAAATTTCTGAAATGATCAAAATATTTCGGCTGTTATCAATATAAAATTTACATATTTATTCCGTTGGTAGAAGGTATTAAGGGCCTGATAGGCCGAGTGACTAGAGCTCTGGAGCTCGGTGCCATAGGTTTCGGTTGCGCAAGGATGTTTACAGTGGTTCGGAATTCACTTTAAGCCGTAGGTCTCGATCTCATATGACCGTAGAGCATCACAGAGCCCAATTAGACTTCTTTCACCCACATCATTCCCAAACTGTAAAGGGCAACGCAGCTCTTGGCACAGTGGTGTGGTATAATAGTAGTCTCATTTGACTGTAGAGCATTTGATATAGGGCTGACACCCTACCCTATAAGAATAAAATATCTAGTGTCTAAAAATCTGCCGGCGAGCAGATGGCTGTAACGCCGATGATGATGATATTTATATATATGTTTTGAAATGTGTGTAATTATACCTTATTCTAGTTTTTATAGGCGGAATTTAATAAACAAAAAACTTAAAAATTTAATTTAATTTATTGAGAAAACAATTTTTATAAGATACTAACAAAATAAAGATATCGGTATATAAATGAGAATCATGACTCCAGCGAAGTTAATTTTCAATTTTCTAATTTAAATATTATATATTTAGACTATGCCAATTTATTCAATTGAAAATATATACATTAAACATCCTTTATCTACTCTAGCTTGAGTACACAAATTAATGATGTTTATTTTCTCAATTGCTTTGTATTTGAATTGATCAGACACGTTAAAATGTTCAAGATTAAATATTTACTTATACTTCAGTTTCTTCGAAAAATAGGTCTAATCGTAAAGAAAAACAACAATTTAATTATTGAAAAGTCAACAGACTTAAAAAGCTTTTAAAAGGAAGTTAATACTGTAGATCCAAATCGATAAAAGTTCTTAAGACATGATCTCATTTTAAGAAATAGAAGAGAATTGATTATTAGATTTCAGTTCTATCTGATGTAAATTAGTTTAAATCTAAATTTAAAAATTTGTATATTATACACATTTTTATGATTCTTGTATTTAAATTGGGTTGTTTTTTGCCAAGAAAGGCAAAAAATTTCGTATTAAATTTGAAAAAAAAAAAACTGTCTTTTACTTTCAGATAAAATGGACTGGCATCTTTGGTTGTTGTTGAAGATCTTCCTCCCAACTTTTCTGTTGGTGGATTCAAAGCAGGAGGCAGGTATAGATATTCTTCATAAACTTTGAATTCATTATAGTTTATTTAAGCATTTATTAAAAGTATTTTTTTAACTATGTTGCTTGTAATGATAACTCGACATTGGAAAATTCAAAACTTTAAACAAACCATTGAATAGATTCAAAAATTTAAGTAAAAATTCTTAGTTTCGGATATATTTAAACTTTTTCACAAAACACCACTTCTTATTACAGAATCTAGCATCAATAAAAACAAAGAACTTTTTAATATGCCATCAATGATAATATTTGTTCTAGACACACAAAAAAAATTATTTGTAAATATTGTAATGTTGATCACTGTGTGGGTCTTTAAAATGGAAGTTCTATTTGTGATTAAAATTGTGTATTACGAATTCTACATTAGTGAAATATGCTAAAAACCTGCGTGTTGTCCTTTCCGTTCCTTTTCATTCAATTATATTTCATCTATCATTTATAATTAATCCTGAATAATTACTTATATAGATATATTGATTTTTACAAATTGTTTTGTAAATTCTTATCATTTGGTATATCGAGGGGTTCATATAGTATAGATATTTATCTTTAGACAAAATGGGTAAAGATGTGATAAATAATTCTTGTAACATTAAATTTTTTAAACGAAGAAAATGATCATTGAAAGTGGGTATCGAATGATTAATCATTTCAATATATATCTAGTCTTGAAATTAAAACTGAATATTTCATAAACACTTTTATCGTCAGGAAAAAAGGGGCGTTGTTGTTTTTTATCCCACTTAGTCGACAACATCATCTAGTCCATGAGTCCATGTTCTGAAACAATGAAAGCTTCCTCCAGGATTTAAGTGCAATTGGTTCTTCTGGTAAACAATGTAAATGAAGACATGGGAAAGAGTGACTTAAGTAAAGATGCATTTCGGGCAAAGGAGATAAATCTTAAGTTCCGACACATGATGTGGAGTACGAAGATGCCACTGCGGAATCTAGCAAGAGTTGTCTGTATGGATCTACTGTCCACCGCAATTAAAGCAGCACCAGGACGGTTACAATCATACCACTCATGCACGGGGGTCTTTCTCCAAGAGGAGTTATCTAATTTGACCCTAGAAGCAAGTTCCGAGAAAAAGAAAGGCAGCCACCATCAGTAGACCTCTTTAAACTGCCCTCCTTGGCTAGCTCAGCAGCCTGGTGACCAAGTGGCTAGCTCTCTGGCCTTTGGTATCCCAGGCTTCAGGTTCGAATCTTGGCGGTGGCATGGATGCTTGTCAGTGGTTCGGAATCCCCGTTAAATTGTAGGTCCCTGTCAGTTTAGCTCAAAGTGTGTACAAGATGACCTGTAGAGCTCGTAATCAAACCAAACCAAACCTTGGCTAGCTCACCTGCAATCTCGTTGTCATATATGAAAAAATATATTATTATTATGAGTACTCAAGTAACCCAAAAGCTGAACAATATTCACCGTCGCTCCATCAGGATGTTTCCACCATTCAGCTAAGTGCTGAATACTGCCATCAGTATAAATCTGTAACGCATCATCAGGAGTTTCATGAATAGTTTCTAAAGCAAGCTGTGCCGCAAGGACAAAGAGAAATTGCATTTTTACCCTTTATCATGACTTGTCGGAAAAAAAGGAATGAAATGTTGCATAAAAAATTAATTAATCCAGCAACAAGTTAAAGTTTAAATAATGTATAGTGAAACTAACCATGAGCAGATAACAATGAAAATTTGTGACTATAAGCTCTTTCATGTTAAATACTAGGATTAAGACATGTACGTGTTTATAATAAGCAAAATTACTAAATATTGTATTGCAATTATAATGTAATATTTAAATCAACATTTTTCCATGCAGATCTTGCTCAAATCAAGGAACTGCCTTCTGGTGCCCTACTGGCTGAATATGACTGGCACATTCCAAATGCTGCACTCCTTTTTCAGACTTCTCGATCTCCTTTAGGCCACGCCATTGAAGGTCGAACTTCCTGACGTCACGTCCTGGATACGAACTCCACCTACGAATCACCACTGGCCGCACCAACCCTATAGATGGTCTCAACTACTTCGGATTGTGGTTCAGTGTAATACCAGGTCCCTACGACAAGGAATTGCAATGGCCCTTTCCCTACCCTGTCAACCTGACACTTGTTACCAGAAATGGAGCACTGCCCTCTGTGAGTGCTGTCTTGGGCAGGTGTCGACCCACCACCAGAGACAAGCAAGGATGCGGTAGGGCGTTCTTGGTACCTCACGAACATGTACTGGAAGGTTCCTATTTCATGGGAGGCAGTCTTCTGATTAGGGCCAGTGTTCTTTTGGACAACAAAGATCTAGTCCCAAAGAAGGCCCGGGTCTTTATGAGGAATCAGCAGTTGGTGTCTGAGTTTTTGTGGCAGGTGAGATAATTGAATTACTTATACTTAATAAAGTTATATATACATAAATTAATGTATATACTATACGTAACTAAGTTATATTTATCTATATAGAAATTGAAGTAAGGTAATGCACTTAAAAATTGTAGCATTTATAATTCTAAAGATGTGTACAATAAACAGGGGCCTGACGGCCGAGTGACTAGTGCTCAGGTTTCGGGTTTTGAGTCCGGCGTTGCCGTGGATGCTTGTAGTGACTGTTAATCCACTTTAAACCGCAGGCCCCGGTCCATTATAGCTGTTGGGCGTAGGGCTGACCACCTTACACCGTAAAAAGAAAAGACATCTCCTGTCTCGAAATCTGCCAGTAGGCAGACGGTCTTTGCCCATAATGGGGTCTGTTGAACCAATGGAAAAGTACAATAAACAATACTAATTTGCATTAGAACTGTAATAATTAATTGATTTTCTTCAAATTCTTGTAGGCGGCCTATAGGCTGTTTGTCTAGTCGCTCTGGTCTTTAGTACCACAGGCTTTCAGGAAGTGGTATGGATGTTTGTTAGGGGTTCAGAATCCACGTTAAGCTGTAGGTACCGGTCTAATTAGCCTGAAGTGTGAAAAAAAAAAAATAACCATAGAGTGACAAACCAAATATATTTCTTAAAATACAATCATGTCTTAAAAACTTTTATCTATTTGTATTGTCAACTATAGTACTAATTTCCTTATAAATGCTTTTTAAGTTTATCGACCTTTCAATAATTAAATTATTTTCTTTAGGGTAATTAACTGTGTTCAATCATGAATTTGTAAAAAAAAATCTTTTAATTAGTTTATTTTTAAAGATCAGATTTTTTTCGAGAACAATTTTTAATTTGTTTCTGGAGTAATTAAAAGTCGATATACAACTGTTTAATAACGATCTATTAGGATACTGAATTCGTGCATTAAAATCTTTAAATTGAATTACTGAAAAATTGTATTTTTTGCTACACGGCTATACGATAACGGCTATAATTGTTATAATAATTTTCAGACTCAAGTGAGATTTTAATTATTTGTTTTTAATAATCTTATATATGCGTTGAACTAAAAATTTTAAATATATTAATTAGATTAATTAATTGTCATTTTTATTACAAATATTACTTTTTTTCCTGTATATTTGCTCTAAATTATTCGATTGGCGGTAACTCTGCTATGGATTAAAATATTATCATTCTTTTACTTCAATGTATGCATAATAAATATATTTTTACTTATTATTTTATTTGTTAATTTAGGAGTGTTTACGGAAAGTGAAAAAGACTTTTTTGTCAATTTTTACCAAATATATATTTAAAATATATTTTTCATAAATATTTATTTAAATTTTTATGTACAATATTTTACAATCGAATTTGACAAATAGCATAAAACGTCCTTATAGCATTATTTAAAAGACACGTGGACACGTAGTTGTTTACCTTTAGAATAAGCTTGTTTTCGAAGAAAAATGAAGTTTATATAAATATTACTAGATTCAACCTAAAACTATTATATTTAAAAAATAATGTTTACAGATAAAAAGTGAAAAAAATTATTGGAAATTCTTGAATAAAAATAATTTAATAATTAGCCAATTTATATCGTTTAAAATGAATTATTTAAAAACTCAAAATTTTAATTCTGTACCGATATTTTGTGAGTTATTTTTTCAGTACCGATATTTTGTGAGTGAGCGATAATTTTTTTCCAAACTAAAAACGTTTTATTTTTTTGCAACCCATTAGTGTTTGTCATATCTGCAAGTTCTAAATAAAGAATATATTTTTTAATATTCCGTTCCATATTCAGACGATTTAAAAAGTAAATTATGGTATTAAAAATAAATTACACAAAATTAAAAATAGGTTGAAAATTTTAAAATCAAAACCCATGAATTTTAAATAAGCCGATAAAAGGAAAAGTGATTTTGAAATGCAAAAATATCCTTGTATGAAAATTTCAACAAATATTTAAATTTTTTACCAAGTGTTGTATCATGTAGGGTTATATCCATTTGAAACTTGGAATTTCATTTAGAAACTAGACATAGACATTGTCCCATAATAATATTGACAGAGAAGATTGAAATTACTTTAAATATGAGAGAATCTGATAGAGTAATAGTAATCTTAATATCAAGTTTTTAAAGATAAAGAATAGTATGTTTGTCCAAATCTAATGATCTTTGATTAATCTAATGAGTTATCCTTATAAGTCTTTGATTAATCTAATGAGTTATCCTTATAAGTCTTTGATTAATCTAATTAGTTCTATGAAGTTGAAGTTGATTAGTCTAATTGGTTGTTAGTTTGTTGTTATGTTTCTGTTAATTTAGTATGGAGCTTCCTAATTTAATAGGACATAAAATTAAATTTTTCATTAAATAAACATACTGCAAGAAAATAGTTTTCCATTGCTTTTATGAAAGGGAAAATAATATTATTTTTCTTTCTTTATTTCGATTGATAAGGTTGTTCAATTAAATTCGCATTTTCCCAGGTGGATGCATTACCTTCGCATGAATCCCCTGTAAGCAGCCCACCTTTCCGACTGGATAAGGATGGCTACCTTCTGCAGCTGCAGCTGACACTCAAACTGCTGAGGGAGTAGGACTCTTTGCTGTTCTTCTCCATTCCGACCACGATTCCTCTCTCGCCTGGCCTTTCTCTATTCCATTTGAATTGGCTTTGCTTGATAGGAAAGGAAGTGTGGACCCTGAAGTTGGGGCCACGTGTCCAAAGGCGGCCTTCAACAAACCTCACCCTAACAGACCCAATCCCCCATGCGGTTTCAGGCGAATGGGGCCCCTAGACTGCTGGAAGCCCGGACTCTCAATGGAAGTGGAGCTGTAGCACGATTCACAGCGGTGCTGGACCAAATGCCTCAGGTAGCTGGGCCAGCTATCAGGGATCAGCAGTTGGTAGCAGAATTCATTTGGAGGGTGCCACATATCGAGAGGAAGGTGAGATCTGAAACTTTTGCAATTCCTTCTATTAGCTCACACTCTCCCTATATATATATCTTGTTCAAATTTTCAGTCGTTAATAAAATACTTTTTATTCATCCACTCAAGTTCAAATACATTTTGTTTGAACTTGTAGTGGATGACACTAGATGTTAATTCAGTTTTCTCAAATATTAATTCAGTAATTAAATTTAATTCATTTATTTTTAGATAATTTAGATATTTTAGATTAGTTTTTAGATTTAAGTGGTGTATATCTACCAATTGATGACGCCAGATAAACTTAAAAAAAAAAAAAAACGAATGAAAATTATTTATAAAGGACTTTCTACAATAGAGTGAAAAAAAGTGGGAATTGAATAAAAATTTTTTTATATTACTTTATTATAGAAACTAGTTTATGCTCTAAACTATTACTTTATTATAGAAACTAGTTTATGCTCTGTTTCTGCATAAACCGTAAAGGGCGAGAATCTTCGTTAGGAGTACATAAAAGTTGTCTATAAAATCATACTACGGCGACGCACAGTTTTCGAGAAAATGCGAAATAAAAATATAAGTTCATATCCAGCGCCCGAAAAATAAGCTTTAATAGAAACAAGAACATTTTGCTTACAAATGAAGATGATCGAAATGCATGCTAGTGCCATACAATGGCTAACTGCATATGGTATGTCCACTGAGACTTAGCGTAGTGTCCAAAGTGGAAAGGCAGAACTAAGGAGAAATAAAGTATCATTGGTAAGTATCCTAAGTAAGAACAGAGGGGAAACTAAGTAACCTTCAGTAGTGGCTGAAATCCAGATTAAATGAAATATCAAAGGCTTAAGTTATATCAAATAACTTACCTCCACAATCTCCAGCGTCATAATACTCTACCTTCTCATACATTTTAAAAATCTAAACCATAAATCGATAAAAATATTTTTATGTAATTTATCACCATTATGAGAAACAATTATTTTTCACCATTTTAAGAAACGAACAAACAAGACATTACAAGAAACAATTATAAATAATTTTTAACATCACAAACAGAGATATACTAGCTTATTTTAAACTCTAATTTATCCAACCGATAAAGGACATTGATACTTTTAAGTATTCTTATTTGATTATGAAGAATACGCATTCCAAAACATTCTCTTTCTCAACAATCAATGACTTTCTGGAATTTCATGTTTATTTTTCAATTCCTTCTATTAGCTCACACTCTCCCTATATATATCTTGTTCAAATTTTCAATCGTTCATAAAATACTTTTTATTCATCCACTAGAGTTCAAGTACATTTTTTTTTTGAACTTGTAGTGGATGACACTCGATGTTAATACAGTTTTTTCAATTATTACTTCAGTAATTAAATTTAATTAATTGATTTTAGTTTTTTTTTTTTTATTTAAGTTGCATATATCTACCAATAGATGGCGCCAGATAAACTTAAAAAAAATGGAATGCAAATTATTTATAAAGGACTTTCTGCAATATAGTGAAAAAAAGTAGGAATTGGCTTTTAAATTATTTTTCATGTTTATTTTTTTCAGTTGCAACTAGCACAAGCTGGTCGCTTGAGCCATCTACTGAGCGAACGTTTTTATTCCTCTGCTCAAGGCTACCTTCTCCAGATGCAAGTCAAATTCCAGAACACAAGCTTGGGGCTGTACCTTCGTCTTCTGGAAGGGCGGAACGACGCTTCTCTGAAATGGCCCTTCGACAAACGATTCCACCTGCTCGTACTAGATCCACGAGAAGGTGTGGGGCACGGGGCTGTTTCTGTAGACCCCATGGATCCCCGAGTGGGACAGGAAGCATGCTCAGCCTCATTTTGGAGACCTCTGGCACAAAACGATGCTTGCGGTTCAGCAAATGCACTTTCCTACGACCAGCTTTATGAAAAGTGAGTATCTTTCACACCAGGATTAATACTTGATATAGTTGTTTCTTCAAACGATTGTTTATAAATGTAAATGTTATTGTTGTAAAATGTCGAGCCCTTTTACCTGAAATTATTAGCTACAGATATAATGGATTATATCCAGGGTGTATCGACGGGTTCTGTTTCACTGAACCCAGATTTGTGCAACCAAACTTTTCAATGAAGATCTATAAGGGTGGAATGTGATTTGTTTGTATTCTCCTTGCACCCAGAATGTGCAAAGAGACGATGTACTTATAATGTTTTCAACCAAGTGCCACATGGGTGGAATCTGATATGTTCACATTTTCTTTGAACCTGCGTTATGTCATTTTGTCAGTATAACTCCCAAGGGTGGAATCTTAGAGGTTCGTTCCCTCTTCGCTCCCCATTACGCCGCCATAATTTTCAAAAAAGATCCACAAAGGTTTTATTTGGTAGGTTGGCTTTCTCCTTGCTCCCACAATGTGCAAGGAGAAGAAGCATTCGCAATGTTTTCAACGAAGAATCACACAAATGGTAACTGATGTTTCGCATACTACTCGCCATTACTACAAACACAACAAAAAACTTTCTATCCTACGTATTTATTGTACCTATTTCCATTGTAAATATGGAAACTCTCTTTGCTTGAATTTAATTAGTTTCGAAAACTAAAAGTGCAATACCCCAGTCCACTCTGGCTCTTATGTAAACTGACATCATCCTAATTTTAGATTTTAACTTTTATAAAATAAAATGTACTGGTATAGTAAAATTAAATTTGTTATAAATTATTCCCATTTGTATTCATCCCATTATTCATCCATCCGAATTATTCCCATTGAATTTCCATTTGTATAATTTCTTTTTCTCGTATTTCTGAATATCATGTGATGAATGATATTCAGAAATACGAGAAAAGAAATTGTTTCTGAATGAAAAAGTCAAATAAGTTATTAAAATCTTAGTAGAAAGGAACTTTACTTATTATAATTTTAAACAATAAGAGTAAAAAGAGTATTAGAGTAACTAACAAGAATAAAAGAGTATTAGAAATATGTAACATATGAATGCATAAAAAGTGTCGCATAATTTTTCAAAACTATATTTAAATAAATAAGCAAATAACAATTTACTTATACATTCATTTAATTAATGATTTGTGGTTCAATTTTCATTTAATTTGATTTATTAAAAAATATTTCTACTCCCACTGTCAAACTTCGTATCAAAGTTGGAGATACTCGCTAACGAAGATTCCAGTAATTTTTAGCCATGAGATGATCAGTAATAAGTTTTTAATAAATTTGATAAAAAAAAAAATTCTTGTAGTTTACAGATGGGAATTATTTTCAGTAAACAGTTTACTTCAGGGTAAGCAGTGAATTTGACATTACTATTTTATGTATGAAATTGATCTGTTATATTTACTTGGTCTGTTAAATTTATTTTTTCCAAGACATTAGATATTCCGATATTGGCAGGAAATAAATTTAAATTGATTGATTTAATTATTTAAACTATTAAGTCCAGATAACAATATACACCATTGTCATAAAAACGAGAGCACCAAGAAGTAGTTGCCAGAATCAATTGAAATTTTGCGTATGAATTTGGAACATTAATACAAGTAAGTGATTATAAAACGAAAACAAAAGGATTGTTAATTGCAGAAAAAAACAAAGACAAAGCTTGGCATCTAATTGGGTCATCTCTAGTTTACAACTTATTACTGAGGAACTACATGAATTTTGTGTTGATTTATTTAAATTTTATGAATCACATTGTAAGTTAATCTTTTGCTTTGTTTCAGGAAGCTAATTCGTTATGGAGCGATTCTCTTGAAGGCTATTATCTATTTGGAAGAAGTGCTTCCACCACGTTTTGCTACTCTCACTTTTCAAGAAAACTACATGTCGGCCCGCTTCGAGTGGCTGGTGCCCGATTTGCCATCCAAGATCAATCAATTCAGAGAAGGCCAACTCGCCTTTCTAGATAGCGATAAGTTCTATCTTTCCAACAATGGTTACCGTATGATGTTGCGTCTATACCCAGAAAAAGCCAGGGGTTTCGTGGGACTGTACGCGGTACTGACTCGGGGTGCTTACGATGCTGAACTGCGATGGCCATTTCCTCATGCCTACTCACTCGAGGCTTCAGTGGAAGGTCGACCTCCACTTCGCCGTACAACTAGGCCAGGACATGGATGTCCCAATGTTGCCTTCCAGCGACCAGACAGAGAACTTTCTGAGTGGAGCTGTGGCGAGGGGCACATGGTGGCACACGAGACTCTTTTGGGGCCCGAAAGACAAGATGGGCCCCTGCCTCTTGGAGTTCGCTTCGCCATCACAGTCTTCTTACAAGAACTTGTGTCACCTGTAGCATCTTTGAGACTGGAAGGAAGCGTTTTGGTAGCAAAGCATTCATGGATCTTAAAAGACGCGACGGCTAATCTAGGACTTCTGAAGTCGCGTGAAAAGGATCAAATAGAAAGTCCTATATTTTATACAGAGAATCAGGGGTATGCTATGCGTCTTGCCTTGTCTCTCTCAGGGAACAACTTATAGGACTTCATTGGAGTCTGCAAGTTGGACCACATGATGATGCCCTTCAATGGCCTTTTATGTCATCCATTTCCCTGAGTCTAGAGACTGGCACTACATCTCTAGTCAGGTTGATAGATCGCCACCAGTGTCCCATTGGAACTTTTGACAGACCTACTGGTCCTGGACAGTATTGTGGATTCCCTACGCTAATCACTTTGACGACGTTGTTTTCCGAGTATATTCAGAGGGACATGGTTCATATTAAAGCTTCCATATCACTGAGTTGAACACACGCATATTGTAGAAGAGTGATTAACGACGTAAATTGTCTTGGACGATAGAACAGCAGTCAACATTCCTTGTGACAATAATCAGAAATGATCATTAGATCATTGACATGCGAAATTGAAAGTGACGGATTGATATCATTTTTAAAATATACAATAACAGCAGAATTACCAAAATGGCTATATAGCATATCGTTATATATGATAATAATAGCAGAAAATAATGATGATATATATAAAAAAAACAGAATTGCGGGGAACATAATTTTTAAACCAAAAGAAGCATATAATTAAAATATTTTTGTATCATTTAACTTCAGAAAAGTAGAGACAAGATGGGCCCCTGCATATTCATAGTTCAACATGAACCGAAGCCCGAACATATTCAAAGTTCAACATGAACATCTTATTTTACTTGTTTGGACGATTAATATTTTCAATGTTATTAATTTCAAGATGATGAGCATCGAAGAAAAAAAGCGCACATGGAATATTTATTTAACAGAGAAAGACAAAAAAAATAATGTTGAGTTTGTTGTTTCAAATTCGAATTTGACTTACGGCCAGAAGAATATAATATGCAGATACAAATACTCAACAAGTAGAAGAAACTATATGTATATTAATATGCAATATATAAAGCTGCTTTAAATGTGCAATAATTAGTAAAACATGCATATGATTATAATAGGAAATCGCATGCAAATATGAAAATTTTGAAAGAAACTTTATAATGTCGTTAGCCAACAGGCATAACTCAAAGTTCTCAAAAATTTCACATTCATATTTCTTACAAATCGCTTTTTAATAAAAAAAAAAATATTCAGTCATTTTATCTGGTCAGTAATAAAAAAGGGCATTCCAAGTTTAAGTGCTCTCTGAATAATACAGCAATTTTTTTTTTTCTCTCATTTCACAACTATTTATTTCTTTTTTTGAATAAATAAAAAAAAAAATTTCCTATCGTTCGCGTATTGCTATTCAAAGTCATCAAATTAAAAAGCATTTTTATTTTTTAGGAATTAAATATTAATCATATATATGTAAATGAAAACTTTAAATTAAAGAATGGGGAAAAGTTTAAATTTTGTTTAAAACACATTTAAAAACATTATTAAAACAGTAATAAGAAATTAAATTAAAGAAAAAAATTTTTCTCTCAGGGCTATTAATATAACTCTATAAATTACAAGTTCAGTATGAATCGTTGCTGGTTAAATAACCAAGAACAATGTAGTGCAATTTATTTCTATTATTCTGGGAAATAATTTTGTTTAAAAATCTAGTAAAAAATATTAATATCATCGTAATTGTAACTGTAAAGTGCTTTTCAGTTATAAAATTATATTATTTATAATCAAAATTTTATATAAATCAAACTGAAAATTTAAAATTGGTTTGAAATTATTTATCAATTTGATTAAAAGCAACAAGAATTTTCACAAAAATATTTTTTGCGGAAAACAAAATAATCTGTAAAAGTTACTTATTTATATCTATATCTTTTATATTAATTCAAATAACAGGTGGACTGAAAAGTTCGTAGGCTGACTGTCGATTGGACTCCGGTGTGAAATGATGAAGCCATGTTTCATCCATTGTTACATATCGACGCAAAAATTTGGGTTTATTAAGATTGAACAGCTCAAACACTGCTTAGAATCATCCATTCGTTGTTGTTTTGGGTCGATTGTGAGCTCGCGCGGCACCCACTTTGAACAGAGCTTTCGCATATCCAAATATTCATTCACGATATGTCCAGCACGTTCCTTTGATATCTTTAGGGTCTCAGCTATCTCAATCAACTTCCTTTTACGGTTATCAGAAATTATTTTATGGACTTTTTGATGTTTTCGCCGGTAACAGACTCTTTGGGGCGTCCACTGCGTACATCGTCCTCGTGTTCATTTCGCCTCGTTTTAATTTGGCAAACCACTACTCTACGGTTGATTTTCCTGGTGCAAAGTCCGAATAATGTTTATCAAGTTAAGCCTTGGCTTCAATAGTATTTTTTTGCCAAAAAGTAATGCTTTAATTAACACACGAAATTCCTTTTTATCCATTTTTTTCAAACTAACGAAAGTTGCTTCACTAAAAATGCTATAACTCACATACTAATAGTGCAACAGCTGTCAAATTTATACACGTGTCTTTTGAAGGTTAGGGCTAACTAAAAATCATACGGATTTAATACTAGTAGCTCCATCTATGTGTCAGCCTACGAACATGTCACCCCAACTGTTATTTATTCGCTGCCTTATAATTTTTTCTTTAAAATTATCAATCAAATCTATATTTTAACAATACAATAATCATATTTCATAATCCCAACACAAAATTATTATTATAGTTCTGGTAAATTACACATTATTATTTAAGATTGTAAAATATTTGTATATACATCTTCATTCATGGCGCAAAAAAAAAAAAAAAAAAAAAAAAAAAAAAAAAAATTGGTCTTACATTTTGGGCACAGTAGTACTTGTGTTTTGATATTTTATATAAAGTTGCCATTATATTAATTTTTAAATTTACAAATATTGTGTTTCAACAAGCTTGGTATCAAACCAAACTTGGACATATAAAATTTTTTTTTTTTGAACAGGGGCTTTAAAGTTAGTTACCTCTATCTCTATCAATAGTCATGCGGTTTGTACATCATTCCGTCATTTATATATGCATAAATTTTTGTGGATGTAAATGAAGACGGGTTTTTCTTTCATATTATAGCATGAAAGCTTATAAAATTATTAAAGCTAGCTGATATTTTGGAAACCCATTTTATGTTTCTGAAAGTTTTATTTAAAATTATTACTTAAAAAAATATATCATCTTCTAAATTCTGCAGTCTGCATACGAAAACGTTGACAAATAATGAACATCTACAACAATACTGATTGAAAGTTTTCTGTTAGTAGATTTACTCTCTTTAAGTTACGAAATATCAAGATTTCTAAATAAGATTTTGTTCTAGTACCTCTTATGACATTGTATATAGTATATTGAACATCGATGTGTTTCATATATAATGACGAATGCCAAAATAGTCATCCGAAGGATAATGAAAGAAGATATAGTCTCCTTCGGGAGGTCACTAAGGAATGACTGCTTCGTATTTGCATGTCATATGGAAGAAAACCCTGTAAACACCCATCAAAGAGCGAACTATCGATGTGAGACATTTACACACATCATCACAACCGATGTTGAGTTTCTCGTTTTTGAAAACATTGACATAGTGGCTTCATTTCCACTATGCCTTCAATCTTTCACTGTACCTATACAAGTTATACTTCTCATATAATACAAGAATCATTTCATGGGGGGGAGGGGGTTATTTTTATTATTGTCACACACATATTTTAAATTTATTATTAATATTAAAGTTTGGTTTGGTTTGTCGCTTTACAGTCATCTTGTGCACACGAGGGCCAAACAGACCGGGACCTACAGTTTAAAGTGGATTCCGAACCACTAACAAACATCCATGCTACCACCAGGATATCAATATTAAGGTGATGTAAAAATTAGCTAGATGAACATATTCAAGATAAAACCGATTCAGATAAAAATGAACATAATAAATAGTAATAAATCTTTTTCAAAATTAAAAAATATTTAAATAAATAACTAAAATAACTTTTAAAAGAAAGATTCTTTTGGTAGTAATAATTCATACAATGATCAATTTTGATCATAATAATTCATCTTTATGTATTCATTAGTTCTGCTATTTTTTTCATATGCATATACATATATATATATGTATGTATATATATAACGAGCGATGCAATCAATTACGAATGAAAAATAACTGATAAAAACTAAACATGATTGATTGTAAAGGAGAAATATTTTTGAATTGCAATGGAAAAATTTCGAAAGCAACAAATCAATGTTGTAAAGGAGAACATTTGAAACAAACAAAAAATGTGTTAAAGGAAGCACAGTTACATAAATTTTAATCATATGGCGACATTTGTTAACAATAAAAAATTTTTAAATTAAAAAAAACATCTTAGAAATTAATTATTCATTTAAAAACAAACACTTTATAATTAATAAATTAAAAATTTTTTAACATAGTCACTTTTTTTTTTAATCAAATTTTCTGTTAAGCATCATCATTATTTGTTCTCAGGAATAAAGAATCGTTGTAAAATATGACAGATAGATCACATTTTTGTAGAAAATAGGCTTGTGAATAATTTTATTATCTGCTGTAAAATATGTCATACACTAAAACTATTAATTTTAAGATCTCGTGGCGCCATCTTTTGATGAAATTATAAAATATAATTAAATAAAATTATATTTTATAGGACTGATGTCATTGTATTTTTTTTTTTTTATTTTAAACTTAAAACTTTAAATTATTAATAATCGTGAACTCTGAAAAAATTAAGATACAATCAACACTTATGATCCTTAGGTACTAGAAAGTATATTCGAACATGGCAAAGATCCATAAGTCAGAACTAAGTCATTTTTAAATGCAAAAAAGACATGCGACATAAAGAATTTTTTTACAATTTAGTTATTTTATAAAATAATTAATTGCACGTAAATTTATTTATGAGCATTAACTTATTAAACAATCTAAAATTTTGAAAAAAAAAAATATTTTTCCATATAATGGTAATACAGATTTTTTTTTAAATTTGTTCTAACAATAAATTATTTCAAAATTTTTTTCTATCTATCTATACTTACAACACTAAAATGCAAAAATTTTATTATTAATACATAGGAATTGATAGATTTTAATAGATAATCATGATATTAATACCTCTCAGGTGGGGCTAAAAAGAATCTACAAAGATGAGAAATGCTTTCAAATATCTTTGCAGGAAATTTTTAATGGAAGATGCAAAACTTTATCATTTATAAATTGTAATTTGTCTACTTAATATGTACATTGCGTCATGATATTGAGAACCTGCCTTTAGCAAAGCAAGAAATGTTTCAATATATCTGTGAAAAATTTTGATTTTATAGTAAGTACAAAATTGAAAGAAGGAATTTCATTCATTTCTCCAATTTATAAAGCTGGCGAAAATTATATATATATTATAAATACAAACATCCGGCAGTGCCATGGATGTGTGTAGTGGCTCGGAATCCCCTTTAAACAGTAGGTCGCGGTCTAATGTGTATGTAGAACGTTGGGCGTAGGGCTGACAACCCTATGCGGTAAAAAGAAAACATCTCATGTTTCGGAATCGGCTTGAGGCAGATTGTCTTGGCCGTCTTTTGTCTTGATTGCCATTTATAACAACGTCTGTGAGAATCTACATAAGATCACAGGGGTATTATGTGATAATATCCGAAAATTTAGTATTTCTTCAAAGTAGCATGTGTATACTAGTAATAACACGTTTTAATAATCTGTCCTAGATTTCTGACTGCTTTGAGATTTTTAGCTACTTTAGATTTTGTTCACCCTGTTGTAATAAAGAAATACTGGACATACATTTCAAAAAGAGTATAATCTTTTTATTTAAATAAATTCAATTTCTTGAAATGTTCCTAAGAAAAACGTTTTAAAACCCGAGCATTTTTTAAAAATTTTAGATATGTATGATGCTATTTCTTGTCAGATATTATTTTTTTTATACGGCTGTAAAAGAATAGAAATTCAACATATTTGTTTTTCCTTTTAATCAAATTTATATGCATATTCATATCCATATGTACGATACGTATCTATAAACGTGTTTAGTTTTATCAATTATTTTTTATCTATTAATATAAAAATGAATGCTGGTATAGAAGATATTTCAATGTGCAAGAATTTAAAATCATTCCATGACTTTAGCCAGAGTGAATACCTCTTGAAGGTCGCCACCAATTCATGCATGGTACGCCGCTAAATATCCTGGTATGTCCTTGCAGTGCTCCTGTCTTAAATCTGCTCAAACGGCTTTAGCTAGACTAAGGACTGACCACACTAAGAGTTTGACCTTCAATGGAGACGAGAAGACATATACCATTTGTCATTGTTCGGCCATCGCGTCTCCCTCTCATCTCATCTATTGTATGGGTGCCTCTCTGAGACAACTGTTGATTTGTTTACGATCTATTGATATAGCATGATCTACGGGACTTGGTTCAGGATTCTAAATCAAGGGGATAAGCAACAACAACTATAGATATCAATCCACAAAATAAGAAGAAGCTGATGAGGAAGTTTCCATACAAAATCCAAACAAATCAGCATGCCATTAGCTAGAGTAAGAAAGTACTGATTCTCCATTTGTGCAATTTCTAACTGTGAAGTTAATTTGTAGGATGTGACAAAACAATTTACTGGGAGTGGGTCACGTGAAGGAGGTGACAAAATGTCTAGACGTTTGAGGAATGGAAGCCATTCATCAGTTATGAATATGCAGCAAATCTATTAGAGAAGTTGCAGAATTTCGCTGCTAATTTCGTATCTGGCTAGTGGCATGTCATTTTGGAATGGCGGACGCTTCCAAAACATTGTAATGGGAATTTCAATGACTAAAGGCTTCAGAATTTAGTATCAAATGTCACAGAAAGATGGCACTCTAGTGCAAGGAAACACAGTAACACTGATTCCTTATCTTACACATTAATCTCCTGCAAAGGAACTTAAATAACTGTCACCATTTGCTTGTTATTCTATTTGAAAAATTGACAATCTATTTTTAAAGCACTCTACTAATGGGAAAAACAGTTAATTTTCATTAGCATTAACGTTAGTATAAATTAATGTTTATTTTTAACTATCAACTTAAAAAAAACTTATTGGTGCTTAAAACTTAATTGTATTGGTGCCTCTGTGAGGCAACTGTTGAATGAGGGGAGGACAGGTTACGATTTATTGATGCACCATGATCTACTGGACTTGGTTTAAGATTCTAAATCAAGGGGATAAGCAACAACAACAGAATTTAAAAACTATAATGCTTAGTTATTTTTTTAAAATAAACTTATATAATAATAATAAAAAAATTATTTATTAATTTATTTATCAATAGCTTTAATTACTTATTTTTTAATAATAATTTCCAAAGTAAATGAGAGCGTCACCTAGTGGTCATATCCACAAATAGACGTACAAACCAAAGAGAGTTTTGCCAGGTCTTCATTTTCAAGTCATCATTTAGGGAATCGTGAAATGGGGCCCTAACTGCACCAGCTTTTATTTTTGATAGTTTTTATTTTATTTCGTTCTTCTATAACATAACTTCTGCAATTTTTATTTCATTTTGTAATTTTCTTTACTTTTTATTTTTCTAATTGAATGCAACTGCATTTTGATAATTTTAATTCTGTATTGCTGATGTGTAAATTTTTACCCCCTACGAGAACTGCTTAACTGGTACATCCATTCAGCTGCAGAAAGAAACACTATAAAAACTTTTCCTAAAATATAACTTTTCTAGTTCTTTGTAAATTTTTTATACTTTATTTCTTTTAACATTTCCTTTTATGTCTAAAGTAATAAATTTCTAATTCTATCAGATTCGATACCATCTCTTCAGGCTTCCAAGTTCCTCTCAATCTAATTCAATACCTACTATTAGTTCCTACTCTCCCTATATATATCCTGTTCAAATATTCAATCGTTCAAAAATACTTTCTATTCATCCACTCACGCTCAAATATATTTTTTTAACTAGTAGTGGAGGACACTTGATGTTAATGCATTTTTTTTTTTTTCAAATATAATATTAATTCATTAATCTAATTTAATTAATTAATTACAAATTTTTTTTTTTAGATTTAAGTTGCATGTATCTACCCATAGATGGCGCCAGATGTAAGAGGAAAATTTCAACTTTATTTGCAAAGGACTTTTCTGCAATATATTAGGAAAAAAAAAGGAGGAATTGATTAAAAAATTTTTTTTACTTGTTTGATCTTCTATTGATGATTGTGTTAACCTTCTGGCACGGTTATCGAATCAAAACAAGTAATATAAAAAAAAAAAAAAAAAAAAATTAAGTCAATTCCAACTTTTCTTCACTATATTGCAGAAAGTCTTTTATAAATAATTTTCATTTTTTTTAAGTTTATCTGGCGCCATCTATTGGTAGATATATGCAACTTAAATCTAAAAAAAACTGAAATTAATGAATTAAATTTAATTACTGAATTAATATTTGAAAAAACTGTATTAACATCCAGCGTCATCCACTACAAGTTTAAAAAATGTATTTGAACTTGAGTGGATGAATGCAAAGTATTTTATGAACGACTGAAAATGTGAACAAGATATATATAGGGAGAATGTGAGCTAATAGAAGGAATTAACTTTAATAAAAAAAAATTTTATGTTACTTGTTTGATCTCCTATTTATGATTGTGTTAACCTTCTGGCACGGTTATCGGTTCAAAATAAAACAGCTGTCCTGCAATGGAACCCGGCCCACTGCGTAATAGAGGGATACGAGGCGGCTGATTTCCTACCAAAAAGCCTCTGTTTTACAACTAAATAACCAGGGATTGACCTATCACTCCGTTAAGCGATAGTTAAAAAGACTCTTATAGTAGGTGCTCCTTCTTTGTGGAAGATGGCGCTAGAAACAGTCACAAACCCTGGTACGATCCTATTCATGATATCCCGGAATAGCCTAGAGAGAAATCGGTGGCATTGCTACGGCTTTTCTATCGTCACGATTGTCTCCTCAAGCACCTTCACAGAATTAAACTGACTCCTGACCTTCTTTGTCTTTTGTATGATAACCAGGAAGAAATGGATATTACTCACCTTGCTTCCTGTTCAACTTCCTGTTTCTTTATGGAAGCGTTATTGGATTGCCAGACTTAAGTGGATGGATTGACTCCTGTCATTTGTTTCTATCTTGTTCTTTGTGATTTTACTTTTTAATGATGTTATCCTGTAACCTTGTCATTGGAAATAAAAAAAATATTATTTCTTAGCAGTCTTGAAAGAATAAAAATTACATTTGTTGGTAAAACGAATAATATTTAAAATTCTTATAGTATAGTAAGAAGAATAATTCTCTTACGAATCTTAAAAAATATTAATGTATAATTGCAAGAACAGAATAATACATTAAACGCATATATTACAAATATATAAATATTTCACTTCAGAAAAGATTAAATTTAATATTGTTTTAAATATTGGAGAATTTGTTGAAAGTAGCTGTTTGGTATATATACATAATACATAGATATACAGCCATAGCATTAATGGGAAGCTTCCGCTATACAAAAAATATCTATTACTATACAACATTTAAAAGTATTAACAGCATTTGATTAGTCAATTAAAGACAGAATGCAGTTGGTTAATTTTATAAAATATTACAAAAATTAATGAGCTTTCTATTATTTTAAAGCTATAAATTTCGAAACACGGATGTCTCTTTAGTATAATTTACAAATTTGAATACTTGACAAAAAATTAACTAAGACAGTAACACTTAAAAAGGAAAAAATGATAATAATTTCTATCTAAAATATCGTTAAATATTAAAAAAAAGTTTTAAACATTAAGATAACGCAAAACTTTCACCCTTATTTGCATATGTATGAGCAGAGGAAAGAAAATGGGCCTTGTTATTATTGAACAATGATTCTGAAAATAATAATTACATAAATAACCAATAAAATTTTTTTTACAAATTCTCTTAGTTTATAAGCCTTCATCAAAATAAACTTAAGCGGTAATATACTACTGTGTCCAAAAAAAGACTAATTTTCAATTTAAAAATTCCCGAGTTTTATGGAATTTCAATTTTTTTTTTTTCTTTTTTTAGATTGCTGGCATTGTCCTTGACATCTGTATGAAATTTGACGTCAAAATATTCGTTAGTGTTTGAGTTACGCTTGGCTTTGTGAGACTCTAAAACTGATTCCGGCGACTTTTTAAATGTCTGAATTAATTGAGCAAAGAACTTGTATTAAATTTTGTTTGCGGACACGTATAGAATGTTACAGAAGGCATTCGGTGAGCATTCTTATATCGGAAAGAAATGCTTAGTATGAACAGTTCAAAGAAGGCAGAGAACGCGTTGGAGAAGAAGAAGAGTCCTCTGGTTGACGCTCAACCTCAACCGACGAAGCTCACGTCCAAAAATGAAAGATTAGAGAGACTAAATGATGGAATTTCAAAAAGGATCGGCCAATTTCATTTCGGGCCTCAAACGCGTTCTCGATTGGTATTGAAAAACACTGAATGCGCCAGTTCACACTGCATTGATTCTTCGTGGCTTTTTCGCCAAAAGTGAAACCCATATCGTTCCACAACCATCATATAACGTCTTCTGACTATTCCCTAAACTCAAAAGACCACTCCGGCGACATCGTTTTTGAGTCGATTGAAGAGATTCAACGTGAATGGCTTTGAAGGCCATCCCTGCCGATGACTTTTTTAGCATGCATTGAGGATTAGAAAAAAGTTGGCCTAAGTGCATTTTATCCGGAGGAGATTACTTTGAATGCGATGAAATAAATTTGGAAGAATAAATAAAAAGTTTTTGAAAAAAATAATTTGCCTTACTTTTTGGGCACAGTAGTACAATACGGAGCTGAACAAAAGAAAATAATGGCACAAAAGAAAGATAGGTCAGTATACCTGAATGACAAAGCATTGCTAATTACTTATCTATTTTTAAATCGAATAGCATAATTCTTGCGGATAACGCCCACAAATTATTTTATCACAAAATTCCTCTTTTTCACTAATTTTTTTAAAAAAAAAATCTTTATGTGAAAGAAAACCCACCTTTTTTTTCACGTGAACATTAGAAACTGCAGGTAATTGCCGAGGTTGATTACCCGATTTTTGAGTTTCAGACATTAGTTATTCCTTGTAGTGTTCTGGGGATTTCTAGGGCGAGCTTTTCGTGAATTGGAGGGCAAAAGACATTTAAAAGACTCGCCCTAACCATTGGTTCCCGCCCTACCAATTTGTTCTGGAAATGAGATCGTGCATCGAAATCTGGAGAGATATTTGCGTTTTCATTTGTTTAAGTTGCTATGACATAAAAAACTCAAAAGAGAACATCTTATAAATATTTTTTTTCCTAATGCAGCTGGCAAACACTTAGACAGATGTCTTGAATGCCTTAAGGCAAGCGCTGCACCGACGTTACTCACTTTGCATCACCCAGGGGGTGCGTATAACTTGAAGATAAGCCACGGACGCGGAGTAATAATGCCCCGCAACGCTCTACGATCCTATTAGGACCGGGACCTACGGTTTTAAAGTGGATTTCGAACCACTACAAACATCTATGGCACCGCCGGAAACCTGTGGTACCGAGCGCCAGAGCACTAGCTAATGTGCTATTTAGGCCCTCTTCTAAATATTTTTTTTTCTTTCTAATGCAGCTGGCAAACACTTAGACAGCTTGGTCTTGGATGCCTTAAGGCAAGCGCTGCACAGACGTACTCACTTTGCATTATCCAGGGGGCGTGTAACTTGAAGATAAGCCACGGACGCGGAGTAACAATGCCCCCGCAACGCTCTACGATCCTATTAGACTGGGACTTACAATTTAAAATGGATTCCGAACCACTACAAACATCCATGGCACCGCCGGGACTCGAACCCGAAACCTGTGGCACCGAGCGCCAGAGCGCTAGCCACTCGACCATTCAGGCCCTTCTTCTAAATATTATGTGCTTGAAAATCTTATTTCATTATACGTTATCGATGTGACCAATACTCGTGGGGTTTCATAAAATTAACTAATGAAAATTATAGTAAACGGATTAAAACGATAGAACAATCATATAAAAATGTGTTTACCAATACCTTCTTCAAAAACAACAACAAAAAATTAATGCATTTTTTTGTTGTTGTTGTTGTTGCTGTTATCGTGTCCATGGATTTAAAATATTATTATCAAAGTTAGATCAAAATGCATTTTTTTAATAAATGAATTAATATCTAATCGTTAAACATTAATATAATTTACATATTACAGTAGTATAATTTAGATAAGTTTTGAAAATTATTATCCAATGATAGTATACTTCACTATTGCTTGTAAAATATTTCTCCTTTTCGTAAGAAACTCTGGAACTATAAATACTTATAATACAGTACCCAGAAATAAGTCTGTACATGTGTACAGTATTTGCACTCAGTAACTGTATGAATACTGTACTCAGTAACTGTATGAATACTGTACTCAGTAACTGTATAAATATATCATTTAAAATTTCATATATTATTAACCTGGAGTATGTAATTCTGCCTTTTAAAAATAATCATCGGCATCGACCTAATGGAAAGGGATCATATTCTAGTGCAGTAGGATGTTGAAATTGTATATGTAAAATAACGTGTGTTGATGTATAAAATGTTTAACATGTCTTAAAAATAGTTCTCATATATGCATGTCACAAAGTATGTACATAATACTGTACTCAGAAATAACGATGTACATGTGTGCTGATTGCATAAAACATCCTGTAACTGTATAAATACTGCACTAATTAACTGCAAAAATCTAATGTAATAAATGCAGTTGAACAACGGTGACCAAAGAGAAAGGTCTGGCGCTCCGTCTTCGAGTTTGATTCGAGTCTGGCGGTAAATATGGTTGTTTGTAGTGATTCGGAATTTTAAAGTAGGTCCATTTATTCGTGATGTGTGTCGAATATTATTTGAGTTTATTGTTACTCCGCGTCCGTGGCTTACCTTCAAGTTACACTGCCCCTGGGAAATAAAGATGTACGTCTGTGCAGCACTTGCATAAATGCATCAAACTGATAAATACTGTCTGTTTAAGCTGCAAAAGATCTAATTTAAATTTCTTATGCTATTGATGCTATTAACCTGAAGTAAAAAAAAAAACGTCAGGCACCTACCTAATGCCATTCTCATATGCAGTGAGATATTGAAATCATAGATAAAATAGCATGTGTTGATACATAAAATGTTTAGCATGTCTTAAAAATAGTTTTATTGCTGAAACTCTATTCACAAATTGGTACATACCATCGAATGTTTCAATTTGCTGATAAACGTAGAAGGAAGAATAATAATAAAGCATTATATACCAAATGCGGTCCTACGCCATATTAGTGAAGGATTTCTTATAACTCTAGTGTGTTTCCATTATTTTGATACCCATTTATCAAATATAATTAATAAACCTTTAGTTGGGCCTGATGACCGATTGACTAGCAGTCGGTGCCACAGACTTCGGTTTCGAGTCCCGGAGGTGCCATGGATGTTGGTAGGGGTTAAGAATCCTCTTTAAACTGCAGGTGCCATTCTCATATGATTGTAGCGGGTAGGGTTGACAACCCTACCATTAAAAAAATTAACATCTCCTGTCTCGAAATCTGCCAGTAGGCAGACGGTGTTGGCCCTGACCAATGAAGAAGGAGAAGAAACCTTTAAACATAATAGTAATTTCATAAAACGAAGTTTTGATTAAAATATAATTAAAAGATTTAAAGAAAATTTTAAATTTCGTTTTCTGAAATGCGTTGAAGCTAAGATATGGCAAAAAAAAGAGTCTTTCAATATTAAATTAAAATTCTACATATTTTGAGTTTTAAAAATAATTTGCTTCAACTCTTACACAAATCAGTTTGCATCGTTGCTTTAATAACTTTTCAAGCAGTTATTTTACAGCTAGTTTTAATTTTTTTTTTTTATCGATATTGTTTTTCTTTTCTTTGCAATTATTTCTATGTACTATTTAAATAACTAACAATTCTTGTAATGATTAAACTTAAGTTCTTGAAATTAATAGTTTTATTCATCTTCTACAAAAATTAATACATTTAGAACTTATCAAAATATGATTCAAATATAATGACAATTTAAATAAGTCACAACACATTATTTGTTTCAAGATCTCGTTTAGTTGTTACAACGTTTTAATTGTACAATATTTCCTTTAGCTTTATTGGAAATTGCTGTTAATGACCTATTACAATACTTCCAAGGTCATGTTACGTAATATATTTGCAATCAACAATATGTAACAAGACCTTGAGATGATGAATACTTAAAAGTTCTGTTTCCTTATTTTAATAACAATTTGAGTTGATGGTTTAACTACGAGGGGTAGCAACCTTATAAAGTCTACGCTGTTTTCTTCTTAATATACTTCACGATTGGAGCTTGAAATTACATGGTGAGTAATCATTTTATATCGTCTTGGTTTTCTATGAAAGCAATACAGTTTCATATATTTTATTAATAAAAATATGTTTATTAAATTAAATTTAAATTATTAAAATTTATTAATTAAATTTTATAAATTTAATAAATACATTTAAATTTTTATAAATTAATAAATTAATTTATTAAATTTAAATTATTTAAATTATTAAAATCTCTATTTAAATTTAAAACCAACTTTTAATATTATTCCCTAATTTAAAAAAATTCTTTAACTATTAATTATATAATAAATAAAAAATATAAATTATTTAAAATTAAAATGTATAATTAATCAATTAAATATTAAAATTAATAAAAATATAATAATTTAAAAATAAAATTCATTAAAATAAGATATTTAATATAAATTATTAAGATATGTAAATACAAATTATTTAAATTAAAAATTATTTAAAATATAAATTACTTAAAATATAAATTATTTAAAATATAAATTATTTAAAATATAAATTATTTAAAATATAAATTATTAAAATATAAATTACTTAAAACATAAATTATTTAAAATGTAAATTAATTAAAATATAAATTATTAAAATATAAATTATTTAATATAAATTATTAAGATATAAATTATGTAAATACAAATTATTTAAAATAAAAATTTTTAAATATAAATTATTTAAAATAAAAATATTAAAATATAAATTATTTAAGACAAAAATATTTTTGGATAAATATTTTTTTCGGTATAAATTATTGCTTTAATTTTAAAATTCATGAAACTATGAAGTAATTTTTTTCATAGATTCAACAAAAAATTAATTAAAATTAATTAATTAAAATCAATGACTTACTAATATAAAATAAACTCTACAAGTGGTAGAATTTATTTTATATTAACAAGTAATGGAATAATTAATCGTTAACCAATCTTATCTATAATTGATTTGACCAGTTTTATTTATAATTGATTTTGTATTTTTATTTAACTACAAACATTTACGAAAAAAAAAAAAACTGATATTTTTATAAATTAATTATCTAATTTTAGTTTATTGCCATGGTAATTCATTTGACATACTGGATGCTGTTGCTATATTAAATATTTTTAAAAATATTAATTGTAATTTATCTTTAAACATTTATGTTATTTATTACCACTAAAATAATAAAAGTGAATATTCCATTTTTAATGTTATTCCTAATTTAGAAGTTACTGAATTATTTATATAATATTATAAAGCTAAAAACATTTTTTTCTGTTTGAAACTTTTTGTAAATTTAAAATCCGTAAAATCATACATGTAATTTTAAATATGAATTAATTCAAAACAAACAACTGAACTTTTCTATTAACATACTATATATTTTATTTAGTTTAATGCAATTCCAAATTTAAAAGTTAATGAAGTATTATTTACATAAAAATATAATATTAAAAAAAAATTTCTGTTTAAAATATTTTTGTTATTGTAAAATCCGTAAAGCTATACATGTAATTTTAAATATGAATTGATTCAAAACAAACAACTGAGTTTTTCTATTAACATATACACTCAAGAGCCAAAACATTATGACCACCCCTACATTTTGCAATGAACTCGCCTGGATGACGTGGAAGGCACGTGATCAGGTGGAAGTGGTATTTAACTGATATTAAGTGGTGGTGTTAATCCATGCCAAGGCGGGTTGAAGCTATGTTGCGCGCCAAAGGTGGGCCAACTCGTTATTGATAGGCGGTCATAATGTTTTGGCTCTTGAGTGTATATTTTACTCTAACAACTGAAACAACTGAACTTTTCTATTAACATATATATTTTATTTCAGTTTAATGCTATTCCTAATTTAAAAAAGTTAATTAACTATTATTCATATAAATATATAATGCTAAAAACATTTTTTTATTTAGAATAAAAATTTAAAATAATTTAAAACATTTTTTTCTATAATTTTAAAAATCCTTAAATTATATATGTATTTTTAAATATGAATTGATTCAAAACAAACAACTGAGCTTTTCTATTAACATATATTTAACTCGTGGGTTAACTAGGTCATAAAAAAAAAAAGCAATCGCAATTTAACCGCAAAACCTTTTAAAAAATAGTTGAGACTTACCTTGGAAAGTTATTTTTACAAATCTTATTTACATTTGATTCAGTTTTATTTAACAACAAAAAATAATATTTTTTAAAAATCAATTATCGTATTTTGGTTTAATTTTATGGCAACCAATGTGAAATAAAAAAAAAATTAGATGTTAATAATTATTTATCTATGGGTATATTTCAATATCCATTCTAATAGTGATGAAGGAATACATTTTAATATCAATTAAATTGAGTGTAAAGAAAATTACTTCTAATTCGTAATTACATATTTGTATAATTTTAATTAAGTAGACGCCGTCGAAAACATAAAATGTATTCTATTGACTTATTATTATTGTAGATTAATACGGAAGATCCTTGGCTACGTAGCGGCCTCTGACATGTCCTTTGAGTTAATTAGAAACAAGTAACATAAAAAAAAAAATTTTTAAGGGCAATTCCTCTTTTTTTTCACTCTATTGCAGAAAGTCCTTTATAAATAATTTTCATTCATTTTTTTAAGTTTATCTGGCGCCATCTATTAGTAGATATATGCAACTTAAATGTAAAAAAACTAAAATTAATTAATTGAATTTAATGAATGGATTAATATTTGAAAATCTGCATTACATCAAGTGTCATCCACTACAAGTTCAAAAAAAAAAATGTATTTGAACTTGAGTGGATGAATAGAAAGTATTTTATGTACGATTGAAAATTTGAACAAGATGTATACAGGGAGAGTGTGAGCTAATAGAAGGAATTGAAAAGAGATAATTAAAGGCCTTTTTTTAAAAGATTTATTTATTTAATAAAATTATAAAATGAAAAATAACAAAAATTTCAAAAGTGTAGATGTTGATGAAATCAATTCCTTGTAATTAAAAAATAAAACAGAATGAACAAAGGTCAAATTAGGAGAAAAAAAATAGCTTAGGAAAAAAAGCGAACATAATTGAAAGGAGAAAATCGGCAGGATTAGGGAATTAATTAAAAATATTTAGAACAGTGCGAGGGCTTTTGCTATGTTTGCGGAAGAAATCTCATAATCGTAATTTTGTAGGATATTTAAAACAGGGTTATTGATGTTTTACATATCATTATAGAGTAGAAATTTTGTGAATAAATTGTCTTAAACTTTTAATCGAAAGATCGCGTCTAATATCGTCATTTCGAAAGTACCAGGGTGAATTCGTTAACATTCTGAGAGTTTTGTTCTCAAGCCTTTGAATAATTTCAAAATTAGTACGTGCAACAGAACCCCAAACTGGGCTTCCATAAGTTAATACTAGATGAAGATAAGAGATATATATTAGTATTTTGAGATTAAGAGGTAAAGCAGAGTTTCTATTGATTAAAGGATAGAGAATTCTAAATTGAGTGTCGAATTTATTTCTAAGGTTGTAGATATGCGATCTGTAGTTAAGTTTACTATCAAGAAAAATTCCTTAGTACTTAGTTTCTTTAAATTCTATTGACTTGTTTACATTTGATTCAGTTTTATTTAACGACAAAGAACAAATGTTTTTTTTAAACCGATTATGGCATTTGGTTTAATTTTATGGCAATCAATGTGAGATAAAAAAAAAAAAAATTAAATGCTAATATCTATTTATCTATGGGCATATTTCAATATCCATTCTAATATTGATGAATGAATACATTTTAATATCAATTAAATTAAATGTAAAGAAAATTGCTTCAATTTGTAATTATATTTATATAATTTTAATTAAGTAGATGCCGTCGAAAATATAAAATGCTCTCTATTAACTTGTTTACATTTGATTCAGTTTTATTTAACAACAAAGAACAAAAGTATCATTTTTAACCAATTATCGTATTTTGGTTTAATTTTAATGGCAACCCATATGAAGTACAAAAAATGATAATAAATGGAAGTTAAAATAAAACATGAATTAATTATTTTTAAAATATTAATCATTATTTATGTATAGTTATATTTCAATATCATGATTCTAATATTGATGAAGGAAGATATTTTGATGTCAATTGAACTAAACGTATTACTTATAGTTTATAATTATAATGGCGAAATCGCACAATAGGGGCTGCTGGGTTTTAGCGTCAAAAATTCTTTTCGCCAAAGTGCGCCAAAAAAAAGGGTTTCGATTGTTGGGGAAGTGAATTTCAAACACTATTACTATTACTACACCACATCACTGTGCCTACAGCTTCGTTACCCCTTTACAGTTTGGTAATGATGTGGGTGAGAAGAAGCCTGATTGGGTTCTGTGAAGCTCTACGATCATGTGAGACAAAACCTACGGCTTAAAGTGGATTCCAAACCACTACAAACATCCAATGCACCACTGGGATTCGAACCCGAAACATGTGGCACCGAATGCTAGAGCGTTAGCCACTTGGTCATCAAAGCCCCGAATTTCAAATATAAGAAATTGACATTTGGTGACTTATCGCTCAGTTAGCGCCACAAAAAGTCGCCAAATCCCAACAGCCCCTATTTTGAGATTCGGCCAGTATGGTTACATCATTTAAATTAAGCAGGCGTCATTGAAAATATAAAATGTATTCTATACCTGTTTGTTTCAAGCACTAAAAATATAATTGGCCTCCTTTTCTTTTTTTAATTCCATCAATGACATTTTTTTTTTTATCTATCTTCTCATGTCCATCCCATTTTTCAACATTGATGTTCGTCGGTTTTTCTTTTTAAATTCCTTCTATTAGCTCACACTCTCCCTATATATATCTTGTTGAAATTTTCAATCGTTCATAAAATACTTTTTATTCATATCCACTCAAGTTCAAATACATTTTTTTGAACTTGTAGTGGATGACACTTGATGTTAATACAGTTTTTTCGAATATTAATTCATCCATTAAATTTAATTAATTAATTTCAGTTATTTTTAGATTTAAGTTGCATCTATCTACCAATAGATGGCCCCAGATAAACTTAAAAATGAATGAAAATTATTTATAAAGGACTTTCTGCAATAGAGTGAAAAAAAAAAAAGTAGGAATTGACTTAAAAAAATTTTTTTTTTTTTGTTACTTGTTTCAAATATAAAAATGTTGAAATTTTGGGATAGACATTTTTGCCATATTTTCTAACTTTTTTTTTTACAGCGTCTTATTTTTAAATGAATGTCATTATTCTAAGATGGTTATTTTTGATGTTGATTTATTTTTGTTTTTCTTTTAAAAACGAATAACAATTATGACATATTATTTCCTATATCACAGAAAAATCAATTTATTTACATAATAAGTTAAATACGCAGTAATAATTTTGAAATCTTCGGTACAAAAATCTCGTAAATAACAGGAAGAACATTTCAAAGTCATTATTACCATTAACTTGTTAACAGGAAAAAAAAAACAATATATCTGATACAAATAACGAAAACAGAGTATGTTTCGTCACAATATAGAATATGTCTCATGTTTAACTAGAAAGCAAAACTACAACACCAAATTATTATCAATGTATCATTTTGCATGTGATTTAATAGATGTCAACAAAATTGAGGATGAAATTTGAATTTAATCCATTCATTTTTTAATCAATTGTCTCATATATAAAATGTTTTATATGTTAAAATACATACGATTCTATTTCTAGAAAAATAAATGCATTAAAACCATATAGTAAATCCAAATATATAATGAATAAAGATTAACTGATAAATTAAAAAAGGTATAAAGTGCAAGTAACAGAGGAGAATAAAAACTCATTCCAAATTATGATATCATGCTCATTTTATCACTCGACTTGGGATCAGTAGCAAGGTGACCAAGGGAGGTTAGGTATAAATCATCTGGTGGCATAACTATCGCCACTGCTTTTAGAAACGAGAAGACTCGAAGGATACTGTGACAATGTGTGAAAAGTGTTTTGCATCGATAGTCAGTTTGTCTATGCGACGCAAACGCGGGGCATTTATTCTTAAAAGTCTTCTTGAAAAGCATTATCTCCAACTCATACTCCGTTGATGGGCTGTTCGTTGTATACATTAGTAATACTTCTAATATTCAACAACAACAGCAACAACAAAAATCCGTCCGTTTTTTCAAATATTTGTTGTTAAATGTTTTTTTTTTTTACCGAAATAAAATTAATTAAAATATTTCGCCATTTTTGTATCTATCAAGTAAAAAAAAAAAAAACAATTCAGAGCAGAATAATTGTATTTCTTATCGTCTTAGTTCTTAAATTGTAAACTCACAAAAATTAATTCATTCAAGATCTAATTTTTTTTACAACTACACAAATGTGAGTGAAAGCAGGTAATTCTACTACTAATAATTTCAAAAAGGCAACAATTTTTTACTGACAAATTGCAGATTTTATTGAATTAAAACTAAATGAATTGTCTTTATTCCTTGATTTTTAGCCACTGAAGATAAAATTATGAATCAAAGAAATGTTTTTGATTTATCATTTTGATCACATGCAACGATCTCATTATGATATCAACACTTATTCAGTGATAGAATATGTTAATAAAAGGATATATGGTATCAAGATACGATAATGTATTATCATGACAACATATATCTCTCTTTTTGGCATAACGCATTATTGCTCAAGTTTAATTACTTGCCTCACCCGTAAATCAAATTATATATCAATTCGAAATGAAAAAAACAAAGAATAAAACATGATATTATTGTAGTTTACAAAAAGAACGAAAGTCACGTGACTTTGTAAATTATGCGTCATTTTTAAGACATAAATCAATTTAGTATAGATTTGAACCAAAGGTTCGAAAGAGACATGGCATCAATTTGTGCAATAATAATAATAACTACTTAAATAACTAATTTGTTGCCCACCAAAAATTGCATTCTGCTAAAATAAATAGATACAATTTAACATCTATTTATGCGATGGCTGATTTTGATACACATCTCTATGTTCTTTAGTAGATATTTTTTGCATTGGAAATCTTTTATTGAGAATATATAAATGCTCACTAATCATCTTTTGCTTCCTTTTTTTAAATTTCTTCTATTAGCTCATACTCTCCCTATATATATCTTGTTCAAATTTTCAATCGTCAATAAAATACTTTTTATTCATCCACTCACGTTCAAATAAATTTTTTTGAACTTGTAGTGGCTGACACTGGATAATAATGTATGTTTTTCAAATATTAATTAAGCAATTAATTTAATTAAATTAATTTTAGTTTTCTTTTTTAGATTTAAGTTGCATATATTTACCAATAGATGGTGCCAGATAAACTTAAAAAAAGAATGAAAATTATTTATAAAGGACTTTCTGCAATAGAGTGAAAAAAAAAAAAGGAATTGACTTTAAATTTTTTTTATATTACTTATTAAGACATAAATCAAGTTAGTATAGATTTGAACGAAATGTTCGAAAGAGACATTGCAATTTGTGCAATCTACTTTAAAATCCAATTTATGGCCAAGCAAAAATTGCATTCCGATAAAATCGGTGAATGCAATTTAACGTCTATTTATGTGATGGTTGTTTTTGATATACGTCTCTTCTTTTTAGATATTTTGCACCGGAAATCTTTTATTGAGAATATGTAAATGCTCACTAATCATATTTTGCTTTCTTTTTTATGTGTTAAATCTCCATTACTTATGTGCTTTCACTTAAGAGTTTGATTCTGGACAGGATAGCATCTTGTGATATTATTTACTTATTTTAATTATTTACTTTTTATCTTTTATAAAATGGTTTGAATTCATTTCTCTATGTTTCAAAAAAATCGAACCAAAAATATGTATTTTAAAAGCAAATTCAATATCTTTAGCACATTTGTGTAATCTTAGCATTTGAAGCAAGCTTTTAGTTTTTTATTTTTGAAGCAAAATGTTTTTAAAAGAGTACAATACTTTTTACAAATGGGAAAAATAATATAAAAACATTAAAAGAGTACAGTAATTTTGAAATTACGTCTTAAAACAGACAGGTCTTGATTAAAACTTAATACAATATAATAGCCATCATCATGCTATTATAAAATATTTTAAAGGAATTGTAAGTCATTCTTGAACATTTGTCATTCCAAATTACATACTGATGTTTTTACGAATACATATATCAGTTGGTAAACGTTTTTTGTTTATGGCTGGTATTCTGAACTTATTTTGGTATGAAGTTTTTCAGCTATTCAAGATCAATTCAGACTGCATTGCCTGCCCCATTTACAGGATGGCCATACGACCAGGTATACACTTTGTCAATCGTCTTATGGCAGAATACATAAACCAAGGTTCTTTATTTTCTGTTGAGTTGCAAATGACTTCATGACATCTTAAAACATTTTAATAATTGGATTAATTTCTATGTAGTGTTACATAAATATAATTATATAAATGAAAGTAAATATAATTATATAAATTGTATAAATGAAAGTAATAAATTATATAAAGAAAATAAAAAAGAAAATAAATACTTATTCACTGCGAAAGATTATTAAACTTATATTAACTAAATTCTTTGCACTCGTTCTTTTCACTTTAAACAACATTTTGTTATTTTTAATTCCATACGTTGATTAAAAATAGCAAGATTTTTAATTACGTACATTACACAACATGTGATAAGGCGGTTGGCAAAATGTATACCATACCTGATCGTATGGTCATTATATAAATGTGACAATACAATACAATGTTGCAATACAGTCTGAATTGATCCTGAATAGCCGAAAAAATAAGTTTAGACCAAAATACGTCCAGAATACCAGCCATAAACAAAAAACATTTACCAGCTGATATAAGCTTGCTATACTACATTTTGTGTCGTCTATATTATATATTTTATACTATTTCATTTAACTTGCCGTAGTTATATGATACAATATATTATATATATATATATATATTTATTTATTTATTCTACATTGCATTGTATTCATGTAATTGTAATTTTTTTAATTCAAATGTTTGTATATTATTTTTACCATCCTCATATTTGTAGCATGTAATAAGCCACCAGCCTAAGGTACGCAGCTAATTATGGCTTAAAGTAAAGTAAAGACAGCCGTCTATACCATATGTTATTCTAACAAGAAACTGTTTTTGAAAAATGCGTTCCAATTCCAGCAATATACATGCTGAAAAATAAATTGGTAATATAATAACAACATCTCGATCGAGTTTTTTTCCAACAGATTTTTAAAAAATAAATAAGTATTTCTTGATTTATTATCAACCCTTTGGTTATTGGTGCACAAAGTGCGCGATTAAAATTATCAAGAATAATGCATTGTCCAGGATGAGACAGGACGATATTTGCAGTTGCTGTAATCTCTTCCAATTGCGGACTTTGTAGTAATTTGTAATTTTTTTTTTATTATATTGATTTAGTTGAGTTTAGAATTGGGTTAAACAATTTCTTTTTAAGTATTTTCTAACATTTGTTTCAATGTAAAGATATTTTATTTGAGTGTGTGTATTTTTATTAACTGTATTTTATGAGGAACACTGTTACAAATGATCCCAATTTAATGGATTGTTCATCTGATACGAATATGCATTTCTCCTAACAATTTGATATTATCTCAGATTCAGTTTGAACCTCACAGAAGTGAGCATTTTTCTACTACAGTTTTTCAAGAACTCTGTGGAACAATCCTGAAGACGACTCAATGATTCTAGGAAATATCAATAATCTGTCAACATATCGTAATTACTTTTTTTTACTCATCTATCCAACAGATCTAAAATTCCAACCCGTTTTGAAATTTGTCTGAACTCTCCTTACTTTATGCTATACTTCTCAGTCATACAAATGTGTACTCTGAAGAGGTCATCATAAAGCCATAGATAATGAATGCATCAAGAGAAAACTTTTTTTCTAATGCAGCTGGCAAACACATAGACAGCTGTCTTGGATGCCTTAAGGCAAGCACTGCACAGACGTTACTCACTTTGCATTACCCAGGGGCGCGTGTAACTTGAAGATGGGCCACGAATGCGGAATAACAATGCCCCCGCAACGCTCTACGATCCTATTAGGACCGGGACCTACGGTTTAAAGTGGATTTCGAACCACTACAAACATCCACGGCACCGCCGGACTCGAACCCGAAACCTGTGGTAATGAGCGCCAGAGTGCTAGCCACTCGGCCATTCAGGCCCACATCAAAAGAAAACAAATGCCCGCAAAAAATAAAACAAAAGTACTATTTTAAAGTTCAAGAACTTAAACCGTCTCTTTGAAATTGATAAGGTTTCTACCACACAAAACAAATTTCACCGCAATATCTTCAAATTTATAATTCTAATATACCTTGTAAACAACAAACTCGTATTTTAGGACTTTATTTTCCCCCATAATCTTACATTACGGCAAAATGTTTTGTATTTTAAGAAGAATGTTTTGACAAAATTGAATGTTATTAAAAAGATTAAGCCAAACTTGTACAGATACAGAACTTTGCACCCTATGTCAAATGATGAATGACACTTATGGATCACCTTATGTCAACTCCCTTTATACCAGAGGCAGTTACTGTTTGCAGAATGATCTTATATATTATTAGCGAACGATCCTATATTCCTATCCTCCTATATTATTATATTAAACATATCTCTTTGCTATTCTTCTCTTTTCTTTATGTAGATCCAATTAATCAGTTCCATGTTTGAAGAATCCAATTTCTTTACAGACAATGTTAGTAAACACTTGCACAATTCAAATAATTCTTTTTTTTTAATTCCAAAATTGCCACAAAATAGAACAACATCCTAAAATAACCTTTCACATTTACGATCTTTGTTTCCAAAATGAATAATTACCCGTTAACTTAATTAAAAAAAATATTTGAACATCATAGGAAACCACACTAAAAGAATAAAATCATTCTCACCTCCGATGCTTCTAAAACTTCTCATAAACATTCAATTGCAGCCATAAAAAACTCAACGGATTTGTTTTTAAGAACAGTATTTCTTCTTGTAATTGTGTCTTTTTTTTGATAACGCCCTTGCTCTTTTATTGATTAATTCTACTTGTGTCAACATAATTCATGATTGCATTATATTAACATATAGCCTTTCAGAATCACGCTATACGTATCATACATTTACTTTTCGCCCTATTTCAAAAGCAGTTAGTATAATATCATTTGTCACTTTTGTTTGGGTCCCATACATATTGGAATCGCAGAGAACGAAATAAGGGAGTCTCTAGTGAAACTATTTGAACGGATGAACACCGTATAATGTATATCATTAAATGGCATCATTACTCACAAAGAAAATGTTTTGTGTAAAAAACACTGCACTACATTTGTTTTTTTATTTAAGCAGAATCACACCTTAACAACGTCAATAGCCGCCAAACGGATGTACTTCTAACCCCTTTCACACCAAGGGGCCTGATGGCCAAATGGCTGGCGCTCGGTACCACAGGTTTCGGGTTGGAGTCCATGGATGTTTGTAGTGCTTCGGAACTAACTGTAGGCCCCGGTCTGTTTAGTGTGTACAAGATGATCGTAGGGCGACAAACCAAACCTTTTCACACCAAATCTTATTCTGTCTAGATTTTGTATTGTTTGTTTGTAGCTCTACGATCATTTTTGCATACTTTATATTAATTAGACCAGGACCAACAGTTTAATGTGGGATTCCGAGCCACCAACAAGCCTCCATGCCACTGCCAAAATTCGAACCTGAAGTCTGTGGACCCAAAGGCACTGGCCATCAGTCCCCAATGACTTTGTAGATTTGGTTTAATCGACTCTGCAAAGAGTTTCTACTGCAATAATTCAGAAAACGCATCCTATTTCATATTAAGCGATATAAAGAACAAAGAATTTCCAGGTCAATTTTGCTCTTAATATTATTCTTTTGGATTTTTTATCTAATTGACGAGGCTCCTCATGAAACTAAAACAATATGTTTACTGCAGCAAGTTCAAAGAGTTAGAAATATACCCACCACACCTTTTTTGACTGATTCTCACTACATAATTTACCCGCCTTCATTAGTGTTTTTACGTTCTTTCTCAACTTACAATCAAATAGCGATTGTCATTGATCAAGATAATTGGAAGCAGTTGATCAAGGTTGTAAATTTTCTCTTTGTTTTATTCCCTTGTTTTCCTTTTTAGTATAATTTTTCCAATCAGTGGCAGTTCAAAGCGATTTTTAGAACAGCGATTTTTTGCGTTTTCGAGGAAGTTTTTTTTTTTTTTTATTTTGGTGGTGGTGGTAGGGGCAGAGGGTTATGAGATTATCTTTTATTTGTCGATAAGACTTTATGAGTTTGTAAATATCTTTCCTTATAAAGCCGCAGCTCGAGTTCGAGTCTTGGTGGTGCTATGGATGTATGTAGTGGTTCGGAATCCACTTTAAACCGTAGGTCCCGGTCTAACAGGATCGTAGAGTGTTGCGGGGCTACTGTTACCCACGTCCATAGCTCATCTTCAAACTACACATCCTATATGGGTAGTACTAAGTGAGTAACGTCGGTGTGGCGCTTGCTTAAGGTATAAAAGACAACTGTCTAAGTTTGCCAGCTGCATTAGAAAAAAATATAAATAAATAAAGCAGCAGCGGTCTAATGGTCAATTGGCTACGCTCTCCTTTTGGTATTTCAGGCTCGAATCCTGGCGGATCCATGGATATCTCTTATGGTTCGGAAATCCACGTTAAACTGTAGGTTCAAGTCTAATTAGTCTAAAGTGGCAAAAAATGATTGTAAAACAAAATTAACTAAACTTATAAATCAGCAATTAGATCATTCAAAATAAAAGATTTATGCATGCCAACTGGCAAGCATAAATCTCAAATCAAGTCATCCAAGTCCCAACTGCTCAAAAAATGCATCGAAATTCATGCAACTAGCGGTCTGGTGGCCAAGTAGCCAGCGTTCTGGCCTTTGGTCCCAGGCTTCAGGTTCAGAATCCCGGCGGTGCATGGATGTTTGTTAGTGGTTTGGAATCCACTTTAAACTGGAGTCCCGGTCTGTTTAGTCCTCGTGTGCACAAGATGACCGTAGAGCGGCAAACCAACCCAAACCATGCAACTAGCGGTCATTGTCATAAAAACAATCAGACATTTAAAAAAATTAACCTGGTGATTTATTCTTCTATATAATTGTGTCTCTAAAATAAATAAAATTTGCTAAAATTGTTTCAGTCAGCATATCTATGAACAAATTTTTTATGTCATCAATATTCGAATCTCAAATTTTGATTATGTTACAGGTAACAGAAAAATGGCGTTGTTAGAAACGATTTACGATTTTTGTATTCATGGGTAAAGTTAAATATTTTTTTTTTGTTCATTTTAAATTTAATAAAAAATTTAAAAATTAGTATTTTTCAGATTTTATCATTGTGTAATTTGAATGACTTTATATTTTGATTTAAAATATAACCAAAGATTCCACTTTGAGAATATATTATTCTAACTTTTACTTATGTTTTTTTTTAATTACAATGTTTTTTTTTAAACAAACACATTCACAAAGTTGAAGTTAAATAATTTCTTAAATAATAGATTAATTAATAATAGATAATTTCTTTAAATTATAATTGAAAACCTTTTAGAAAAGAAGAAATTAGTTTTAATGATTAAAAAAAATATTTACGGCACAAAAATGTAAAAGTAAAGTGTTCAAAATAGTAAAAATATTTAATTATAAATTACGATTTGATTCTGACATAATTTTTTCTTGAAAAAGAGTTTTTGAATCTACCTGACATCTGATAAGAAATTTCAAAATAAATTTCCAGCAGACGTAAAAAATGTAATATAAACAAAACAGATTATGAATAGAAAGGAAAACAAAAAAAATCTAGAAAAGGAGAATA